>BQKN01046932.1:0-12083 GCA_022839385.1 Asparagus kiusianus | reverse complement strand
GTAATTGCATTTTTTGTAAATTTGGAGATGGGACAGTTAATTTTTTTTGTAAATTGTAATTGCATTTTTTATAAATTTGGAGATAGACTATGATAATGGCAATCAAGTTCCTAACTATTTTGTTGTAAACTTGTCTATATTCCCTTTATTTACTTGTGTTAAATTTTGTGTTGCTAGTTATTAGTTTAGATTATTGAGCAAAATCAATGTATTTTTGTTTGTCGATATTTGGAATTCGTTTAAGTACATTTAAATACTGAGTATGTCTTTGAAATAACTTCATGTTGTAAGTGGTGATAGTTTTTGTCTAAAGAGCTTGCAAGAGTTGTGTACGTATAAATTTTTTTACTAGTTATATGTGTTAGGATATGTTTTGTATTTGATAAACGGGTCATTTGGGTTATATGGGTCGGGTTGGGTAACCCGTTTAATAATCGGGTCGGGTCACATTGACCCATTTATTAAACGGGTTGGGTCGGGTCATACTTATACGGGTCGGGTCAAATTTTATATGGGTCGGGTCGGGTCGGGTCGACCCGTTTGCCACCCCAGTCTTGAAGGTTTGTTGATAGACAATTTTATATCATTTGAGTATTCATGTCCTATAGCTCACAGTGCGTATAAGATAATCAATAAATTAGCAATATGTATTTGATGGAAGATGGCTTATGTATGTCACTTTGCTTTTTCGTAATTGAGCATAATGGTTGGTACTTAGTATAACATAGTTATATCTTCCATCAGAATTTGTTTAACCTAGGTTCAAACAAGATACATGATTTGGTTAGCAAAATGCAATGTAGAATTTTAATATATGTTGATTAAATTTCATACAATATTATTTTGAGCTTGGAATCTGATTTGAAAGCAACGACCTTTTCATGTCATAGTAGAAGTGTTCTTTTTACTGATTATGTTAAATTCAAAACAATTAGGATAATTGTTGGTAATCTTTTTGGTTTCCAAATTTATACACTTTTTGGTATCTTCACATGTGAAGCATGAAGTTGAAATGCAAGTTATGTAACTCCTTGTAATGTAATGGTTACTATGCTTCTAGAAGTGTGGCTTAGAAAAATTGAAGGAACAATATCAAAGAATATGGTCAATATTTTAGCCGTAGATCATCTTAATTGATGTTGATCTTCCATTTTTGTTGCCATTCAGGTCGCTTGCAACAAATACATTAATTTGATGGTTTCATATGAATGCAACATTACTTTGCTTCAAGGCCAAAGCATAATTTTGTGGGTCAAAATTCTCTCTCGATGAGGCTAATACTTGCTTGGTGAACTTGGTAATGGTAATCTACATGGGCACACTAAATGCATAAGTATGCAGTTAATGCTGCTATAAATTATTATTGGTTTTCTCCAACCACGTAATAATATATTCCCATTATTTTTTAATGTCATGTGCTCTGTTGAGAACGAGATGCAATCGCTATGTCGCTTTGCTTGAAGTTCACACGCAATAAATGGTGTAGTTAGCTTAGCGGGTTAGAGCGGTAGTAATGCCAGACACTTTCAGTCTTGCTCATTTTTAGTGGATGCTTTAGTGAAGCACGAGCATGTATTGAACCATATGTTAGAGAGTGAATGTGCTCGGCCCTATTTTCGAGGTTCCTGCCAGAAGATAAGACTCTGAAAGTCATGTTATTTGTAATGATCAAAGCAGTAAACTGTAAAAAGAAACCTAGGGATTGACCAACTTAGAATCTTCGGGTCTATCATTGTTTTATAAATAGTAATGAAATTGTTGTTTTGAATAGTAAAATTTTAATATCAAAAATTCATCTTATTGGAAATTTATGCATTTGGGAACTTATTTAGTGAATTGTTGTTTAAAACTATAGACAACATGTACGTGTAATGAGCTTATGTTCCAAGTACACACCTAAACACCTAATAAATAGTGATACGTGATAAGATCGGTGGGCAAAATATTATTTGGTCTTCAAATACTTCTATCTCGCACAATTTCTTAGAATGCATCCCGTGCAACGCACGTATTGCATACTAGTATAAAAGAAATACAGAATTGAAGTATTATCGTAATCAAAAGCGAATTTGAGCAGGCTACCATTTAAGATCCATGATGGTAACAATCAAATTCCTCCAACATTTCAATTGATTATTTGCATATTTTATCCAAAAAAGCAATTATTGAACAATGAAATATATTTTTAAAAAAAGAATCACACTATGGTCTAGGGATGTTAATTATGAATCTACACTACAAATGCGTGAAAATAATTCGTGATTCAATTTCAAATGTGTGATGAACTATAGTGCACAAACAATGCATGACCAAATCACCCAGAAATTAACCTCATTCCACACCAGAATGCACGGCATTTTCTTTAGTGTATACAAGCCAAACAATGGATCTAGTCTCTTTTAATATTAACAAATACTCCATAAATCTGGTTCATGATGTCTGAAAAAAGTCTATCTGATTCATGATGTCTGAAACTTATATTTAGTATTCTGGTATAAAACCTTATTTAGTAAACTTTTGTATGCACTACATATTTTTTTTGGTGGTTTTGCGTTGAGAAACCTAACTACTTGATATGATTATGATGAATATTTTGTTTATCAATATATTGATAATTATTATTTTGATTCGTAGATATATATACTTGACAGGTATCTCTACGTGCTTTAAATATTTTGTTTGGAACTAAACTTTATGCTGCATACCACTTACTTGGTATAGCAAAATATTATCACATTAATCATATAGACATGAGACATTTTAAGCAAATTTGTTATGAGAATAGGGAAATTATATTTTCATTCTTTTTTACAGTTTAATATTAAGTCAAACATATATGCATCTTAGGTTGTATCATTTCTGACTACTTATATATTATTACTGATTTATTTTGTATTCTTTTGCTACATTAATTTTTGTATATTAAACAAATTCGTGCATCGTACAGACTTGAAACTAGTACTCCATAAATCTCCACCCACCCACCCCAAACACAATATAAACATAGATGATCAATGTCAATACTATACATGCTCAAATCACATCCTCTCCGTCTTCTCTCTGTGATCAGGAAATCCACCACACGCTTGATATTCGCAGGGAAGCAACTTCAACCCAAACCAAACAACAGCCCATGCATCTCCTCCTCGTCCTCACGGTCGAACCCACGCCGACATCTCGGAGACTCCTCAAACCCCTCGGCAGGAAACGAAGCGGAAATCAACCCGACGTAAAACCTCAGCTCGTCACCCCTCCTCACAACCTCGCCGATCCGAAACCAAAGAAAGAGAGCTCTGACGCTCACCCCCTTCAGGTCTTTGACCGCCCCGTCTTCGAGCCTTCCGGAGACCCTCCGCTTGTATCGGAGGAGATAGGTGTCTTGGACTCTGAACCGGCACTCGCTGTCGAAGTAGACGTCGAAGGTGTTGTCGTCGCGGAGGAGGTAGCTTTCGACGCCGGCGGGGAGGAGGCCTTTTGGTAGGTTGAAGGTGGAGAGGAGGTCGTAGGCGGTGGGGAGGGAGGGGGAGGAGAGGGAGGGGAGGAGGAGGAGGAGGAGGGGGAGGAGGAGGGGGGAGGATGACATTTTCGTGGCGGTGTTGTGAGATGAGGCTGAGGTTGGTTTGCGGTTGGGGGAGATGAAATGGGAAGAAATATTTCATGGAGTCGGTCTCGATCACTCTATTCAATGCGCGCAATACTGTGTGGGTGTATGACAAAGATATGAGATGTGAGTCGAGTTACAAACCATTAAGTTAACTCTTGAAAATGAGGGGTTTACTAATATTCCTATTTAGAAGGATTAAGAGCTAACCCTCCTAATTATAAAGAAAATAGTCAAAATCATAGTTATTCCCAAACACTAAAACTGATCACAAAAGCTAAAAAAAACTTATTTAACGGGTTAATAATTTAGTCCTTCGGATTATCGAATGAGCTAAGTACATTAATCCTTCTTTTTAACCCCTCGTTCTTAACCCTTTGCCAAACGGGTTTGAGTCTTTAAGTAAATTAGCCTAGTTCATCTCCGTTCACCAGCCTTTGCAACTTTTTAACTCCCGTAGTGTTTTATCTTGTACATAGTAATTTTCGTCACTTGTTCCTCTTGCTAATTTTATCTAAGGGAAAGGGACACTGAGGTTTTCGTGGAGTATTAAGATCGAGCTGAAAGATGCCTTCTGAGTTTTCAATTCAACTTGCTTTTGTTTGGATTGCGTGATGCGTTTTGGCGCTGTGCTATTGGCTATAAATAATCATTTTTTACATAAGAAATATTTTCATTGGTTCTTAGCCACTGAGTAAGTGACATGTTAAGGACTGTTTATCCTCTTTGAAGATGACGTGAAGAGATTATTCTTGGGATATTTTTAGGAGTTCGCAATGTGTCAATGACTTCCGAGTTGGGTTATAGCTTTGATATGTTGGACTGGGTCTTGGTGTTTGGAGTAAAATGACGCTCGGGTTTCTTTTGGATTGGCCTCTTCCACCCTGACCCGGCCGTTTTTCTTTTTGGGCTTTTAAATGGGCTTGATATAGGCCAATCCTTGACTTAGCTGGGCTGAACTGGGATGGGCCCGAAGGCCTGAATATAACAGATATGCCCTGAATTGAACTAGCCGTTGGCAACAAGTACAAATCTATATCTATACTATAGTATAAAAGAAATAGTGAGGGTAGCCAATATTTGGATGAATGGTGGACATTTCCTCCATTCATATTATCAGAAATTTTCAAGAAAAAAAATATTACTAGAATTTTGACACATGAAAATGCACGTGCTACTAAAAAATAATTTGTATTTTTTAATATAAAGATAAATTTGTCCTATTTGTATTGATTGTGTGAATTTATAGTGGACGTAGAAAGAGTGAGAATTAGATGATTTTTTATGAGAAATTGTCTTCTTATCATTATTATTTGACTTTGGTATTTTTTCCCCCTAAGTTTGCTTATATATAATAATAATTGTCTAGACATGTCAAAGAAACTTTTTTTTTTGAAAGAAAAACAAGGGATGATCCCTGTTCACATGTCAAAGAAACTTGACACTTTCATTTTAGGTATATCTACCTTTTTTTTAAAAAAAAACTCATCACTTTTACTTTGTATCATTTATGAAATGAAGTGTAATAGATATGTGGCTTCTAATATTATTTTCAAGTCGTTGAATAGTTTAGAATGTTCTTAAAGAAAGAAAAAGTAAGGTAAAGAAAAAGAAAGAGAAAAATCTTCTTTATAAAATTATTATTTTACCCTTTGAATTACAATGGAAATGAGGACATGTCCACCCACTCATCCCAATTTTTGACTACCCATACTTGTTTTTTTATATAGTAGTATAGATTTTTGTGAGGATAAAATTGTAATTTAATAGGAATGTTGCCCCCCCCCCCCCCCCCAAAATCTTCTATAACATGACATGAACATATTATTGGTACTCACTAATTAAATATCTATTACAATGCATATCACAAGAGACATAAAAATAAAAATATATATAAGAAACTTTTTTAAAGAAAAAGATATCAATAAGTGCAATAAGTCACAATGTAGATATCATCGAAAGTATACATCTAAATAATTAGTGTAAGAATGATTAATACAATAACCTTAGGGTAAAATATGAAGGAAAAATACTCTTCTTAATGATATTAACTATGAAAATAGCTATGTTACTCATATTGAAATATGTCCCCTATCTTGTTTCAAATAAGGTAAGATAAAATATCACGTATCAAACAAAACAACTATCATATCACATATAAACAAATGACTATCATAAACAATCTTACAAAAAAAGGATGAAACTGTAAGGTATTAAAGTGAACCTTTTTACGTAAAATTTATAATAATTAAGTTTAAATGTTTATTACACGTGCCTTGCACGTGTAATAATGCTAGTTTTATCAGAATAATCTCTTACAGTGATTTGAGTCATTCATGAACGGACAAACATATAGTATGGAAGGATTAATAGTTCTACTTATGATTCAAATTATAAAATCACCCCATTCTTGTAGGAATGATTTTAATAGAATTTGTACGTTGAGAGTACAAACCAGAACACCCGCATATATACAATAAGGTGATATTTGCCATTTATGGGGATTTAGAGAGTTCTCTCCTATTCATAAGATTGTTCTTTTACTTATTATGACAAATTTCTCATTTTCTAATTACATGAATTCTTTTTTAGGTTTTACAATATCATTTTATTGTTATAAGGGGCTGATGAATTGATAAGGAGGTCAGGTAGTCATAAACTTGTAACCTTCGTGTTTGGACTCGATATCTTAACCCCAATACACATGAAATTCTAGCACAATGTTAGAAAGAATGCTACAAGAATGCATGAGATACCTATTGATTTGCTATGTTCTTTTACTGCAAATAGAGACATAATACAAATTTTATCAGAACATTCTGCATGCAATTAAACTGGACGTCTTAGTGAGACAGTTGAAATCTCCAACTTAGTTTCGTATCTTCTCATAAATTGCTTAGTTCTCCTCCCATGAGCCTATGCAAAGGTGTTTTGATAAATTTGTACTCCGTACACAAGTCTAATCTTCACGTAATCAGCCAAAAATGTTTTCATATGACATGGCTTGCGGTGCCAGAGATATAAATTTGAATAAGTCAGTTTAACATGGCAGTTGTGCTCCATCCATATTATTTCAATTTGAACAATTTTTTACTATAGACTCAAACCGGTCAAGTTTTAATTACCAAAATCGACCCATTTTTTTTATTACCAAAATCGCTCACTTTATGCCACGTAAGCATAATCTCATTTCCTAATTAGTCGGGATTGCCAACCCCGACTGTTTAGGAGATTGTTAAACCCCAATTAGAAGCCTTAAACCTTTTTTTAATGCCCTAAACAGTCAGGGTTGACAACCCCGACTAATTAGAAAATATGATTAAGCTTACGTGGCATAAAGTGGGTCGATTTTGGCCTCAGGACCTCAGCAATTTCGTGTTGCCAATCTCCCATATTTTAAAGCCGTCACTATCCAAATTAACAATATCCACTCGCAACAATTTTGGGACTAATCTATTGCCAAATGTTAAAAAAATACCAAGTCGTAAAGTTCTATTTACCGACAAGAAGAGTACATGAAACTTTGCTAGTCACTCACAAAATGTGCACAAATTTGTCACCTTTGCGATCTTATATTGATAGTGTAACAAGGTTTTCTTTAAAGGGTAAAAAGTAGGGCGAGATGCCTACCGATAGAATCAAGAACTATAACAGTAGTGTATACAGTCAATAGTCTTAATAATTTAGAACCTTTAATTTTCTATAACTAGTGTGCGGCCCGTGTGAAGCACGGCCTTCCTTTTTTTTATTGCTACAATAATCCCTTTTTTTTATTGCTGTAGCATTTTTAAAAGTGTCACAGTAATATTTTTTTAAAATGCTACAACAATATTTCTTTGAAAAATGCTACAGAAATAATGCTGCAGTAAATTACTGTAGCATTTACTATAGCATGAATAGTAATTCTTGGGTCCTCTCATTATTATAAAGGAATAGATACGCGTAAAGAAGAATCCTTCTCCAAACAAAGAGATCCATGAGAACGAGGAGGGGATCAACTCATCACTCACTCAACAATATGTATTTTCTAATTCGTAAACTAGCTCTTCAACATAATAGTATGAAAATCAGGTTCTAAGCAATATAGAAAACCAAATGAGAGAAAGAAAAACACGCGGAGTAATATCATCTAAACAATATCTAAGATGCTGAAAATAATAACAAGAGAAAAAATGCTCGAAAAAAAATCCTAACTATAATTTGGTTGGAGTTAACACAGAATATGCGATGGAATAGATAAAAAAAGCGAAATATAACCAACAAGGGACACACAAGATTTTATATTGGTTAAGATAATGATTCGAGTAACACCTAACCCTAGCTAGACCCAAATCCCAATTAACACCGACTTGAGTATGCCGTAAAAAGTAAGTTTGAAACAAACTAACAAGCACAATTTAAGTAGAGAAAATAAGAAAGATATTACAACTATTTTTGATCAATAAACCGTTCTTCAATGGATCAAAGTGAAGCTTAATAAATAACATTGTAGATGATGAAATTAAGAGCAACTCTTCCGTTGAGATAAAGCAAAGATGTTCAGTGTGATGAGAAAAAGCTTGTTGAGGATTCGGCAGTCAAAACCTTCAATCTAACATCTTCTCTAATCAAAATCCTAAAGCTCTTATGAAAACCCTAGAGCTCTCTCCTCTATTTATCTCTTTCAAAACATGTATAACATTTAATCAAATAGGAAAGAAATATCCTAAACATAGTAGAAGTTAAAAGTCAAAAGTAATAATGGATGACTGTGATTAAATCCTCAAATCTGTAATCAGCTGACTTAACCATCAGCGGTTGCTCACAACCATCAATGATCCCTAAGCACTACCGATGAGTTCCTGTAAACCACCAAGTAGCTACATTCCTATCTTTGGAATTCTACAATTTTTCCTATAGATCATTGATGATCTTATACTCATTGATGGCCCCCGGACAATCATCAATGGTACTAAGGCTGAAATCAGCATTTGTGCTGATTTTCGTGTTGTTTCGCCTTGTACATGTTTTATACTTGTATTTACCTATATTATATGATCTCAAAAAAAATATTAATACTAAATGAGAGTTTGTTGTTACTCAAATCAGAGCTATTATGTGGACTAAGTCCTAACAATCTCCCCCTTTTAATAGTAACAAACTTAAAAATTTAAAATACTTAAATATATGCATATTTGAGATATATAAACATCAACAATAAGCACAAATACACTATCATACAAAAAAGAAAAGATATGCAATGCTCCCCCTACATTCATGCATTCATGAAAAGTGTAATTAAGCACAGTTATTGTAAAAATCCTCCAAAAATAATGCATCGAGTGTTTTCAAAAAGTTAAAAAAAAGAAAAAAAAACATCATAAAACCACTTAGACAAAAAATCCACTCATGCAAAGATCGTCAAAATTCCAAATTTCACGCCAAAATTCTACCCATTTTGTTATTAGCAAAAGATAAAAACACACCAATGGTTAAACTTCATACTTGAGAAATTTAGATGAAAATCATCCAAAGGTATAAGGAAGAGAATTATACACCGGTTCAAACAAAAATTTATATAAAATAGCACAACGGATTAAAATCTAATCACAAAACACTTGAATCACATTAAAAATCACACACAAAGTAATTAAATATCATTGTAAAGTATATGAAACCCATAGTAAAAAGGAATTATACTAGTTCATTGGAAAAATTCAGATACATCAAAGAGAATAATGAGCAATAATAAGACTTGCCAACCTTAGAAACTAAGGACCAAAATGTCGTCCTATCACCTCAGCCATATAGGATTTAGGAGGAAGAACGATAGTGTTTGGCAAGTGATTCACACCATCTCTAAATATAAAAATATTCAGTACGTACAGGATATCTACTCTTTGAGATTTGCACAAACATAATGGAGAGTGTGGGTCTTTGACCATTTTTAACGAATACACTTAATTTTTCATGAATTTCGTTAGAATGTGGATATTTGATCATCTTTTAATGAATACACTCCTTTGTTTGATATATTTTTAGCATAAATGCACACTTGTACACATCAAATCTAATACTATTCTACATCTAAAAGTTTGAAGGGCGTTAAAATTTTTTCCCAAATATGTCCTCAAAATTTCATGTATAATCACCAAAGTATCCTCAGTATTATGACTATGCAATAATATTGTTTAATTTAAACAATATTAGTTAATGAAAATTTATCATCATTTAGAGTTTTAGACTCTTAATACTCTGTAACCGGATTTACTAAATATATATAAATTATAGGAGCAATTAACTAATTAGCAATCTTTTATTTTCCCTCTTCATAGCCACTCTTTCATCACTATATCATAAATTTACACTATTATCTTCAGTTTACCTTATCAACAACTAAGCCTAGTACCTAAAATTACATAGTCAAATCTCTTATCTATGACCTGGCCATGCAACTTGTATGTTCATAGGCTCTTGAGTGGGCTATGCTAAGGGTTAGGCCCGAGAGCAAGCGAATAAACCTGGCCCACTTACCTTGTTGTGGGTTGTTGGACATCCTATCCAGCACGTGGGGTCACACGAGTTGGCTCGCACAACATGTGCCAACTTGTCCCGTTGCTCACCCCTAAGCGAGGGATAATAATTTATGGACAGAGAATTTATGATAAAAATTTAATTAAAAGGAGCTAGTATTTAAGGAAGTTAATGGTACTAATCAATTTCCTCCAATATTTTCAATTAAATTTGCATATTTTGGCAAAAAAATAAACGATGAAAGATAAAAATAAGGATAAAATTAGCTTCTAGGGGTTTTATTTATGAGTCTACACTACAAAAAGTTCATAGTACAATTTCAATAGTATGATGCATTAATCATAGTGAACCAATAATGCGTAAACAAGTTACCTAGGGATGATGAAAAATAAAAATAAGGATAGAATTAGCTTTTAGGGATTTTATTTATGACTCTACACTACAAAAATGCATGAAAATTCATAATACTATACAATTGTGTGATGAATTAATTTTACTGGACCAATAATGCAGAAGCAACTTACCTAGGAAGATTCCTTCAAAAAAAAATAAAAAAATTACCTAGGAGTGAAGCTCATTACACAAACAGAACACATGAAGCGAAGCGCGTGTGGAAGCTATGATGTTTCCTTCATTTTTTTATTGTATTTTTATTAGAATAAAAATACAATGCATTAGGAAACCATAGTTATCTTTCATACTCTTTTTTTCTCATGTGATGAGAAATATAGATATATTTAATATTCAGGACCAAATATCTGAAGAGAAATATACAAATATCAAATATTATTTATTTGTTCTTCAAAAGACGAATCCAATTTTAACGGTGGGACTAAATTTCGGGAGAGTAGCTGGGCGGATCCTTTCAGGTGCTGCCTGTTCATTAGTGTCCTCAACCCATAAATTTAAATATTCCCCGTATAAATTGTCATCTCAAGTGGGTCCTTACTCCGAACACATATGACCCACAAATTACATGGGTATGTAATTTTATTATTTCTATTAACTTTTCACTTGAAATATATTCAAAAGCAGATGAACACATCCACGAATCTATATCCGTATCTATATCCGTATTATTATAGTTTAATTATTACATAGATCAGATAAACGTTTGTCGTTTATCCTTCTTGTCTCAATTTATTATTTTCTTCTTCTCCATACTTTGAGTTACATCAGACACCCACCAAATCGACATGCGTCTTACTGAAATGACTCGTGGGTCCCAAAAACTACCCTGTTTGGATAAATGTCCGTTTATTATGGCAGTTAAGCCCCTTCCATTCTATTGCAATATCTTTTTTCCCCACCTTTTTCATCAAGTGCGTCCGATTTTATCTTCAAATCTTTCCCTCAGCAGTTTTGTATTTTGCCAACCTCCCATGTTTTTTAAAAGCCGACGTTATCCGAACTTCATCCGCTCTCAACGTTTCGTGCCTAATCTTCGGCCGAATGTCACAGAAATGCCAAGTAGTAAAGTTCTACTTCTCTACTCTACCTCCATTTTTTTATCCAGAAGAAACTTTAGGAATAGTCAGTTAGAAAATGCGCATAAAATTGTCACGGGACAAAAGAGCGTGCGTACGTATTTGATGTATGATAGGTTTCGTCGCTCTGATCAACTGACTCTTCAAGGATGGATGGAGAACTGGTGAAGGAAGTTGCTTCGTGATGGAAAAGAGTAGTGGTCACCAACATTTTGATAGGAATTCACTTTCTTATCTCCTTGTGATAGAATACAAAACTCACTTCTCTGTCAGTGATCTGGCAGAGACCAGTAGATATATAACAAGAGGCACGCTGAAATTTTATCCTCTCATATTTCTCAACATTATTTGTAGTATTGGATAAGGATAATGGTATATATCCTCTTATGGATAATCTCTACAGGAAGCTGGCTACTTGGAAAACAAATTCTTTAACTTTTGGAGGGAGATTGATTCTCCTAAATTCAGTGCTCACCTCTATT
>BQKN01046931.1:0-13051 GCA_022839385.1 Asparagus kiusianus | reverse complement strand
GGGTCCGAGGAGTTGGGATATTTGTGATCGCGATCTATCAGTTATTCGATAATATGAGCCAGTGACCTGTTATAGGATGACTAGTTACATGACTTAAATTCTTGGTTAAGTATAATTCTTGTGAGACGTAGATCAGCTGTTCTTCTTTTTATACATAGATCGGATTAATATTTAATTATCTATAATTTGAGACATATGGTATATACATGAGGGTTTCCTTGTTTGGATTATTTCGCTCGACGTACTACGTCTCAAGTTGTTGATTTTTAAGTATTAATTTCATCTATTGTATGACGTTGTTGCTTGGATGGTTTCTGATCGCTACCTGCATGATCTTCTTACTTGGTTGATTTTTGGATTCTTCTGATTATTAGTATTCCAGTTGCATGCCTCTATCGTTATTACTATCATCACTTGTTCTATTTCTATTTCTGTTATCGCATTGACCACGCATATGTTATTATTACTATTATTGTATTTGTTCCTAGCTTGGGGAATCTTGCCGTGTGTTTTACACGCTGACGTACTCCTATTTTCTGGGTGTACGTCAGATTTAGGAGACATGCAGCCTCAGTTCGGAATCGTGCAGGAGCCAGATAATTCTCAGCCGGGTGCCTTGCAGAAGGAGTAGAAGAACTATTTGAAGCGTAGTGGTTTTCTTAGTATTAGTAGTTTGACATTAAAACTCTTTTACCGTACTTTTCTTTAGTTGATGTTGGATTTAGTATTTTAACAGTATTTTCTTTATGGACTATGTATTTCTTATTTCCTAGTTGGACTATTTTGTATTAAGGGTATGTTGGACCCATATTTTCATGTCTGGGATGATTTACTATTGATGATATGTCTATTTCTTATTCTGGGTTGTCATTATATTCTTGCTATGTGTAATCGGGGACCTGTGACTTCGTATATTATATTTTTGACGCTTAGCGTATTGGATTGAGAAGAAAAGAAAAGAGAAGAAAATGATAGTGTATATTTTTTCTTAATCTAATACGTCGCGGGCTTACTCGCGTCCCGATTCCCGTGTATTTTGGGATGCGGGGCGTGACATTTTCAGCCTGAATCGATTTTTAAAATGAGTTTCAAGGCTCTATAAAAATGATAAATAAATTCTAAAAAATATAAAACTTTGGGAAAATTTTATATTCATGAATATGAACATTCTGGAAAAAGAATTTTTCAAATTGCGCTTACCATTTGTGAAAACTTAGAAATATACAAAAGTGCAAAAATACATGTTTTACAAATATGTTGATTTTGATATTTTGGCTCAAATCAAGTTCTGAAAACTTGTGTAATGATTTTATTGACATAATAAAAGATGTCAACAAGGTTTGTAAAGTACAAAACATATACAGAAGCACCTATTTTCATGAAAATTCACAAATGTAATGTGTGTGTATATTTAAGCATATAGAATTAACACACATTATATAATCCTATACTTAGTATACCAGAAAAGAATCTTCTGAAGCTAGGACTTGGATTGATTGACTTGATATGCATAGCTTCAATATCTGTTTGCTCAATTTCTTGAATATACCTGTATATACTAAACAACACAAAACAAAATACTAAAACTAATATTAGTCGTAAATTATTTGTTAAATCATTATCAAAACAAGAGGACCCAACAATCTCCCCCTTATTGATGATGACAAACAATTTACCAATATGCATAAAAAGTTAATAAACCAATTGAAAATAAATACTATATACTCACAATTTTCTCCCCTTTTGGCAACATCAAAAATGGGGAAAAAAGAATAATAGAGCTAGAAGCTCCCCCTACATATAAGCATAGGTGAGATAGAAAACAAAAATAGGGATTCCCCCCTATTTAAAAGCATGTAAGAAAGGTTAGCCACAATATATAAACATATGATGGTTGTGAAACAAGTATATATAGAGAGTGAATAATAACAACCACATCCACACATTTGTATAGAGGCAAGAGAAATGAACATGAATATATATATATATATATATATATATATATATATGAGCCAAAATTATGAGTTTACAACCACGCATTCATGTTCAACCCATACCAAGCTTACATAAACACACAAAACAAACTACATTGTGCCATCATAACCAAAGTGTCAACCAAACACAAAACAAACTACATACCAAAGTTACTACATCAAATTGTTTTTCAAACTACAAACCAAATACATGAAAGCATAAAAAAATTGCATCATGAAGTAGAAGGTCCTGGACCTTGGGTTGAAGAAGATGGCTTTAAAATACTCAAAATCTCTGCAAGCTGGTGCCCCAAGCCATCAACTTGGCGCCCCAGGCCATCAACCCTCCCAACCAACTCCTCGCGAATCTCCTCCTACCTTTGCTTGAAGCCACTCAAGTGCTCATAAACCCCGACCATAGACTCGGGCAAATGAGATGAGGCAGAGGGGGATTGGAGAGGAGTCCTATACGATGAGTCTGAAGAGGAAGACTCAACAGATCCTGCGGGCTCAGGAGATGGAGGTGGAGGCTCAAGAGAGGGAGGCCTATCAAGAGCAAACTAGGTAGCGGGAATACCCATTTAATTAAGGGCGGCAGCATCGATGAAAGGTTTGATTTTGATTGAAGGCTCACTGAAAAGATCGACATTGAAATGTTTAAAGATAATGGTTAGAATAACCCCGAAAGGAAGGAATTTTGAATGAATGGAGGCCATAAAGTCAAAAATAACTTTCCCCCAAAGAACATCCCTATTGCCAATGATGGCATAGATAGCATTAGAAAGGTCTTAGGAGTAGTGGTCATAACCCCTGTTTTGGGGGATTAAGTTATAGCTAAGAATTCTCCCTAAGACATTAGCAAGAAAAGTAGTGTTATGAGAATCTAGAGGGAAATGCCTGCCAGGAAGAATAAGAAAAGAGTCAATGGCCAGATCATCAAACTCAATATCACCTAGGAGGGTATCTCTCATAGGTATCCTAAGAATTTCAGCAAGTTTATTAGAAGAGAAAGAAATTTGACGACCCTTTAAAGTGGATGTAATAAAAGGAGTATAAGGGTCAGAGGAGTTGACTTCCATATTTTCATAAAACAACTACATAACATGAGGACAGTATGAGAGTGCATTTGTAGAGTCAAAAAGATGAAATAAACCGGCATCCTTAAGAAAAGTATTTATGTTTAGATGCTTGCACTCCTCATAGTTAGCGAATCTACCCTGAAAAATTTTTAGCTGATAGACAGCGCAATACTTCCCAAGTAATGCGGGAGTTAGGAGCTGATTTTCATAAAAATCTACATTTTCTATTGAGGGATTTTGAGTTCTAGGAGAGGGGTTGGGTGCTTGTGAGGAAGATCTAGAGCGTTTGTTTCCTTGTTGCATGATTATAGAACAATTGAAAGATTAAGAGTAGAAGTTAACTCCTAGAGCTTAGAAACCCTAACTGAAATAAACCCTAGAGCTGAACAAAGGGAAGAACAAGAGAGAGAGAGAGAGAGAGAGAGAGAGAGAGAGAGAGAGAGAGAGAGAGATAGAGAGAGAGAGTTATACCCTCTAGTGGAGCTTAGAGTACAGAAGTCGACGGAGATGAAACTCGACGGGGTGGACGACGGACGTCAGTTGACTAGAATTTAGGGAAAACGATCGGGGTTTGAAACAATATGGGAAGAAGCAACGATTGGGATATAGGGGAAATCGACGGATAGGATAGGCTCTCCATTGGATGAGCGGCCATGATTAATAGGCAAATGGGTTGGGTCCAGAATAAAAAAATCAGATCCGTTGAGCACAACACGTCAGTCGACATATCAGTCGACTGATGTCATCAGTCGACTGATGTGTCGACTGATATGCTGAAAAATAGTTTACTCATGTAAAATAAGATTTTTGAATTTTAAATATGTATAAAAATTTTATAAAATTAAAAATACTCATATAATTAAAGAATAAATATTTCTCAAGCACAAATTCCACATAAATATAAAATTTTCTTTAAAGATGTGTATTTGTGCAAAATTTTCACAAAAACTTAAACCTTATCTAAAAAAACTCATAAAACGAAACAAAATTAATTTTGTATTGGCATCCAAGCATTTTAGGTGCCTTAAGATTTTTGGACATGACCCCCATCATTTAAATTTAAGGCCCTAGGGTTATGAATCCATTTGGTCATATTTTTTGCACGGATAAGGTCAAAGCAAAAATTAAAAACATGACCCCATACGATTACAATTTATGCAATGTAGGGTTTGAAATGGTTTGCGTTGACCAAAATGTTGTGCACGTGGCTTATTTGAAAAAATTGATTTTTCTTTAACATTATTTTTCAAACGAGAATTTCTTCTCAAATCAAAACAAAACTTGGTCAAATAACCAAAATGACCATAATATTCATACTTATACACATGAGCATGTTTATGATTATCACTATGTGTATGTACATGTGTATATGATGAAGAAGCTTGATGGGATGCACAAACATGATTTGGCTTGTTAGGCTTTTGTGCATCATAACAAAATTTAGCAATATGGCCTTTACGACCACAAATTAAACACTTATAAATTTTGTTATACATATGTGCATAGTGTGTAGTTTTCTTGGAAGAATTTTTACTAGACTTTGCACATATGTCCATAAGATTTTTGTTATTGACAATACAAGTTTTTAGTGTTGAATCTAAAGAGGATATTCTATTTTTAATAGGATTCAACTCATTATTATCCACACAAGCATTGTTGTTTTTTTGTCAATGAAAAATTTTATTTCACTCACCAAAGTGTAAACGTTTTGTACATCAAGACTCTCAAAAACATTGAGGTATCAAACTAAAAATTTTAAAATAGAAAATAGGAAAACAGTGGAACTAAAGTATCAAAACTGATTTGCCTGATACTGCTACAAGAGCCAATTATAATCTTCATCAGGCAATGAGCTATTAAGTAAGATGGTCCAAGTATCAACTTTTATGGCCTTGATCAGCTGTTCTACACTTCTGAACTCCTCCTTGAAGATCCTAGCATTCCTCTCTCTCTCTCTCCAAATGTTGTAGATTGTAGCCGTGAGTGCTAGTCTTTTAATTCTCTGTTTGCTTCCTTTTCCCCTTAACCTGGAAGTATACCAGTTCATGAGCATATGCCAATCCGCTGATTTCCACTTGAATTTAAGCCACTCCATAATGCCATTCCACACACAATTGGAGAAGTTGCAGTCAAAAAATAAGTGATTCCTGCTCTCAGCTACTGCACCTTCACACAACAAACACTGATTTGATTGGATGATCCCTCTCTTGTGCAATCTATCCTGTGTAAGAAGTTTATCTTGAATGGCCAGCCACATAATAAAGGAATGCTTGGGATAGTTTAACTTTTCCCAAACAGTATCATGCCAGTCTACCTTCACACAAGCATTGTTGTTACAAGTAGAACATGCATGATCAATTTTGAAATAATTAAGCTCTTTTCTTATGTTCTTAACTTCTAACATAGCATCACATTTAGCATGAAACAAATTATCATTTTCTAATTTTAATTTTTCATTGCATTCTTTAGAATTTATATTTTCATTTGCAATGAGATCAAACTTAGTAGCTAGTGTTTCTTGAGAGGATTTTATTTCGACATGCTTGCTTTTTAATTTAATGTAGCTACGTTGCAATTTCTTATAATCATGCATCAATAATTCATAGCCAAGTACGAGTTCATCAATAGTAAGATCATTTTCGTTATCGGACTCGCATACCTCACTAGGGCTATCGCCTAGTAGCAGTGTGCATAATGAGCCTCCTTGTGAACTTGAAGAGGGAATCGCTAAAGATCGTCAGATCGCCTCCAAGTTCCCTTGATGTGCTTTAAATAATTTCTAAATTGTATAATCACTATCAAAATGAGCAAGTTCGTTAGAAATACATGGACCAAAAGCTTTCTGCATAAATTCTAACACTAACTTGTTAATTGTGAATATTTTCTTGTCATGTTTGCTCAACTTGGATTTCTCCGAAGTGGGCACAATATAAGCATTGTCAATAACTTCCTATAAATCAATATTTCTAGATTCAACAAAAATTTTGAATCTACAACACCATTGATCATAAGGGAAGTTACTGTATCTAGGAGCAACATTTATGTCATAGCCTGCACCGAACATATCCATAATATATGAGTAAGCGACTTAAATAATATCAAAACAAGATTAGCAACAATATTAAAGCTTCGACTGTTAGCTCAAGGCGGTTAAACCTTAAACAAGAGCACCAAGCTCTGATACCAATTGAAAGTACCCTAGAGGGGGGTGAATAGGGTTATTGCTAATCTTATTAGGTATTAATACAGATTAAAATTAACAAATATATCCTAACAATATTGATATCCAATTTGATATATGCAAGGATATATGAATAAGAGTAAATAAACAAGTGATAGTGCACAAATGACAAACACAAACACAAGATATGATCACTGAGTTCGGTCCCCACTACCTACATTTCTGCTCCTCACCTCGAGGAGATCTCCATAATCACAACTGGGTTTTCTACGCTCACCCGAATAACGTTTACACATCACACTAAGGTTTTCTAGTTCACCAAAAACTTTACAATTCATACTCTTGCAATTACACTTTACACCCTCTAAGAGTTGCTCTCTAGCCCGTGTCTCTCTCAAGTGTTAGGAATTACAACCTACCTCTAGGCATTACCACCTACCTTACTCCTCTTAGGATGACCCTATCTCTCACCATATACTTCTCTCAGTGTACAAGTGTATTACAAAGTGAATCTCACAATTAGGCTCAACAACAATAAAATGTTCTCTACAATAAGTGAGAACTCAATGTAAACTCAATCTCACAAATCATAATACCACAATCCAATATATGATGTATGAAATCCTACAAGCTCAGGGTGTGTGTGATAAAATGAGTATAAATAAAATCTAACTCAATTTGCAAACTAGCAATAATAAGAATATGAAAATCAATAATAAAATTGCTAGAGAAAAGAGTTAAAAAAACTTCTCTATAAACACAATAGAGGATGGAGAAGATTGAGGATGAATTCCTCAATTAAAAATACAAGCCTCCTCTTTGTAAACTCAAACACCAAACTTAAACTTTTAAACACTTAAAACTCCTGCTAAAAACCCTCTTAAAAAACTTAATTCTGATGAGAACAATAGGGATTTATATAGGAAGAAATACCAAGGCAGAAAACCTAAGAAAAACTAGCAAAAATAATAAAATAACAAAGGCTGAAAATATAGCCGTTGGAGCTGGTCAGTCGACTGACGGGATGCATCAGTCGACTGATGAGCTGTCCGTTGCATTCATTTTCCAGCTCATCAGTCGACTGGCGATCTTTATTAGTCAACTGATGGATTATCAGTCGACTGGTCAGTCGACCGAAACAAAACAGAAACTATTTGATGATTACAGATACTTTCATCAGTCCTGATGTCATCAGTCAACTGACCAGTCGACTGATAACAGGTTATCAACCTGAATTGGTTATTAAAATGAGTTTCAAGGCTCTATAAAAATTAGCAAATAAATTCCAAAAAATATAAATCTTTGAGAAAAGTTTATATTCATGAATATGAACATTTTAGAAAAAGAAATTTTCAAATTGTTCTTACCATTTGTGAAAACTCAAAAATATCAAAAGTGCAAAAATACATGTTTTACAAATATGTTGATTTTGACATTTTGGCTCAAATCAAGTTTTGAAAACTTGTGTAATGTTTTTATGGACATAATAAAAGATATAAACAAGGTTTGTATAGTCCAAAACATATTTGAATGTATTTTGCATAGAAGCACCTATTTTCATGAAAATTCACAAATGTAATGTGTGTGTATATTTGAGCTTATAGAATTAACACACATTATATTATCCTATACTAAGTATACCAGAAAATAATCTTCTGAAGCTAGGACTTGGATTGATTGACTTGATATGCATAGCTTCAATATCTGTTTTGCTCAATTTCTTTAATATACCTGTATATACTAAACAACACAAAAAAATACTAAAACCAATATTAGTCGTAAATTATTTGTTAAATCATTATCAAAACAAGAGGACCCAATACTTTTATGGTTTATGACAGAGATTAAAGACACTGGGTTTAGGCATTTGTGTGGGGCGGAGGGGTTTACAGAGTCGCTTATAAGGGTGGAAAAAGTTGAAGGGTTATGGAGAAAAGGCTGTGACGTGAGGGTCGAGGGAAATATTATTTTAACAGTCTGTCTTGAATTGTGAACATGCGGATATATGACGTGACTTGTTGGGGTGGTAGGACATGTCATGGAAAGTCGTGAATAGTTAAATGATGTAACAAATAGAGCTAACACTTACTCAAATAGAACTTGTCCGGAGTTATAACTAGCTGCATACAAGCTAGAACTAGCATTGGAGCAGTTAGAACTAACGTATCAACAAGAACCAAGACTTGTGAAGGGAAAAACTATGGGCTGGAGGTAGAGCTAACAAGGAGTGGGCTAAAACTAGCTGTATACAAGCTAAAACTAGCGTTGGAGTAGTTAGAACTAACGTAACAGCTAGGGCGAACATTTGTGAAGGGAAAAATTGCGCGGTGTAGGTAGAGCTAACAAGGTGTGGGCTAGAACTGTCTGTATACAAGCTAGAAGTAGCATTGGAGCAGTTAGAACTAACGTAGCAGCTAGGGTGAATACTTGTGAAGTGAAAAAATGCGGGCTGGAGGAAGAGCTAACAAGGTGTGGACTAGAACTGGTTGTATACAAGCTAGAAATAACGTTGGAGTAGTTAGAACTAACGTAGCAACTAGAACCAACAATTGTGGAGGAAAAAAAAGAGGCCTGGAGGAAGAGTTAATAAGGGATGGGCTAGAATTCAAAACACTTAGAAGATTTGAGAGACTAATTTCAAAATTAGGAGATCTGAGTGACGAATTTCTAATTACTTAAGGGTTTGGGGGCCTAAGTTCAAAATATGAAAGTTGTAGGATACTAATGTAAAAAAACCCTACTGTTCTTCTCCTTATGATGCGTAATTTTAGGATATCTTTTTTAGCAAAAAGCAGGAAATAAACTCTCGGTCCATTTTATTAATCTTATAAAGTAACTAGGATAGGAGACATTATCCATTGTTTGACAGCACGTGCAACTTTAGACATGAACAGAAGAATGAGGATTCGAAACGTGTTAGGAAAACATCAAACATGTTCCAAAAGTTGGTGGAACGAGAATCAGAGAACACTAGGAGCACTTGCAATGTGGCAGTGGTGCTCGAAGCTAATTAGTCATTTTCACTTTTATATGCCTACATTCGGTCTTACTACCAAAGCATCATTCTCCCTTATCCATTTCCACAAAAGATTAAATCACTTCGAAAGGTTATTTTAACTACTGAGATCATTTTTCTATTTTTTCTACAAATAGAGGGATAATCTTTTAACTTGTCTCTATAGAAATATTAGTAAACCCATCACTTCGAAAGGTTAACCATATAAACCTCCCTAATGGGGCTATCTTAATTAATTCTTTTGCATTTTTTATTTTTTGGCAAATTATAGAGAGCTTACTTTAAATCTTTATAGTGATTGGCAAATTACGGAGGGATTAAGCACCCTTAAAATAATCTCTCACTTAATCCGTTGTCAAACGAGAAGGGATGAGCATTAATCAGTTCAAACCAATTAAACTAACCGAAGCGAGCGAATTTTGACAGTTCAGTTCAGTTTTAGAATGTGTCAGTCGGTTCGGTTTTGGGAAATTTCAACCCAAACTAATTGAAATGATCACTTTCTTAATTGTTGAAGATATATATATCATTTCTTTCATTTTATTAGTCCATCAGTTTCCTCCTCTTATATTGTTCACTATTTAAATTAATTTGCATCTTCTTTTATCGATTTCTTAATATGCAATTTTATTGCATCAACTTCTGAACATCATCCCAAGGTAAACTGCTGCGAAGAGGAATCATTCAAGCAAATCGATGTTTTCATGCTCGGGAGCAGAAACAGAAAATTCTAATCATCTGTTCTTTGAATGCAAATTTTCTAAAGATGTCTGGAATGGAATAATGGAATGGCTCTGTTTTAGGTGGAGAAGTTGTGATTTAAACCAATTGTTGAATTGGTATAGCTGCAACTTAAGGGGGAAAAGGTTCAAGCACAAAGTTAAAAGAATGGCATTTACATCCACTATCTATAATATATGGATTGAACGGAATGGGAGGATCTTTAAACAAAAAAGCAGAGATATAATGCTTGCTATCAAGATCATCAAGGTGGACCTGATGACAGCCATTCTAAATAGCGATATTGCTACAGAGAACAAAGACTGGATACTATCTTTATAGACCTCAAAAGATTTAAGCTTACTGTCAGGTTTGCTTGTTGACAGTTCTCAATGGTAAAATGCAAAATTTTGAGGAAGCTCGCAGAAGTGATAGTTCCAGAGATTCGACTGGTTCAGGAGATCTTAGCTTTATAACTATGCTCATGCTTTCTATACTCTGTACATAAGAGTTCACTTGAGCTTTAGTTTTCAGGTTTTCTTTTGCTATCTCATACAAATGATGATATGATTGATGTATATACATTTCTCATATTGGTGATGAATAAAAATTTTCATTTACCAAAAAAAAAAACTTCTGAACATCATTTGTTTTCTTTTGGTTCAAAATACCCCTTGATCTTAGTTAAGGTGGTGTTTGATTCAATTTCTACAAATTATAGGAAATGTTTTTCACCCAAAATATGATTTCCTTGTATTTCTTAAAAAAATTATATGAAAAGTTTTGAGAAGTCAAAAAAAGTACAAATTTTCATGTTTTTCTTACTTTGCTTGTTTGGTTCAAAACAAGAAAATGACCCATAACTTTATAGAAAATAGCAAGATTTCCTATAATTTGTAGAAATTGAACCAAACACCCCCTAAATTTATAAAAAAGTGTCAACTTTATAGAAAAATATCAATGTGTTGTCAGATTTCTGGATGATTTCTGCCCATTTTGAGAGGAAATTGATTTTTATAAATTTTGATAGTTTTTTGTACTTTACAGAAAACATTTCTGTAATTTTTTTTTAACCAAACACAGTTTACGGAAATCTACAGAAATTTTTTAATTACAGAATTGTCATTGTTAGACATTTTGAGAAAATTTTTCTATAAAATTGCGCAACCAAACACCCCCTAAATGAATCCAATTCAACACCGAATATATCGAACTGAACTAATTGAACTAATTTCAGTCAGTTTGTTTTGGTTTGGCATATAGAATGGTCGGAATTACTCAACCGATTGAACTGAACATTTGCTCACACCTAATGCAAACGTTTGAGGGGGCTAATCTTGTATCTAAGTACCCCGGCCTCCACAAACCAAGTCTCCTTTGATGAGTCAAACCCTGAGATATTTTATGCAGCAATATTATTTTTGAAAATTTTCTTTGTTTAATTTTATTTTAACCATCTCAAAGCCTCAATCATTACATAAAAACTCCAAAAGTATGATATGGATGGAGGGCTACATATACTTTTTATCTATAGCAAAAATGTAGCAGATCATGTATATATTGTAGTATGGACCGTTTTACTTGGGTACGTAGCGGGACGCATCTAAATAATCAAAGAAAACAAAGAATAATTTAGCATGAAAAAGGGATTCTTATCCGTTGTTTGATAGGGACTGAGAGCATAAATCAAGATCTGAGAGTGACGTGTTATTTTGACCTCTACAAAGTTGATCCAAGCTTTTATGAAAAAAAAAAAATTCTTCCTCACGTTCGGCAAGCCCACAAAGCTTGGAAAAATAAAAATATGCGCTCAGCTCCCAAGTTTGGATATAGTTTCCATGGAAAACTGTGTGTGTACACTGGATTCTATTAATTAATCTAGATATAATCACTCGAATATCACGTAGGGATACATGAGATTTGTTTCCTATATTACTTCTTTTTTCGTCTCTTACGACATCTGTTTTTTAACGTTTTTGCGTATTTTCTTTTATGCATATGGTTTTCATGCTACAAACTAATTTAGAAGCTGTATAATATGGCTCGCACGCTTAAAATTGCATATTATCAAATGATATGTGTGTAGAAAAGGTTATCAGGGAAGCTAAATATTTTCTGTTGGTGAATCCTTAAAAAAATACAGTACACTTGAAACTTTATAAAGATCATCTTAAATCAAATAATTTTTTATGATGCAAACAAAGATAGCCGCTCGCAAGCATTACTTAAAAACATTGAAATGCTAAAATTCAGAAAAACATACCCAGGCTAGAAATTTTAGGAAACAAATCTGGTGTAGTTCTCACCAAATATTAAATTTATTTGATCTTGATAAATCTATGGAATCCAACGATGAGGAGTAGTGTGTGTAACTAACCTAATTACTCCATAGGTGTATTGTAATCACACCCATATATACACACACACACATGCACGCACGCACACATTAGTGTGCACCCTGTTCAAATCACGACCTCCTATTTTTTTTAAGCACTACATTTTAAACTTGTCTCCCTCTAAGTTTTAACACATTAGGTTTAATCATTGTATGCTTAAAATTAGAAATCATATTTACTCCTCTATGTTTAAATAATGACCTAAGTTGTAATACATTTGTTTTAGAAATCATATCTACTCCACTATACTTAAAGAATGATCCAAGTTTTAATGCATTTGATATATATATATATATATATATATATATATATATATATAAATGGTGCGATGAAATCTTCTTTTGAGATGAACAATTCGATTCATTATATTCATGATCTGTAGCGTACATCTTGTTCAAAATATCATGAAATGTATATAGTGAAATTTTCACTTGGTTTGGAGTTTTCTAGAAAATGAATCGAACTAGTTTAATAAGTTGATTCTTCAAACAAGTTAAATGCCGTCCCTTTTGCACATAACTAACATGATAATTATAAATTTCAAAACAATATAAGTTTTTCTACACGTAGTTCATATTAAGTGTAAATCATGATTGTCAATGCCGATCATCATACCTGGTAGCTTATTTGGCCATCTTTACATAAGAATCACCCTGCATCATCTCATGTTATGATATATATATATA
>BQKN01046929.1:0-19917 GCA_022839385.1 Asparagus kiusianus | reverse complement strand
ATTTATAGGTGAAAGCCTACCTTGATCGCAAATCTCTTGCACATTCCATAAACGACACCAAAACTGCAGTCAATCAATTGCACAAACTTGCAACAGCTGTTGTTATCATTGCAGTTCTTGTCATCACTTTGATACTAACAGGCATTGCAACAACCCAAGTGCTTGTTTTTATCTCCTCTCAGCTATTGTTGGTGGTTTTTATGTTCGGAAACTCTTGCAAGATGGCATTTGAAGCTATCATATTTGTATTTGTAATGCACCCTTTTGATGTTGGTGATCGTTGTGTTGTTGATGGAATACAGGTACTTCTTCTTTACTATCCTACTTTTCCATCATTCCTGGCAATGTTAGATGATTTTCTGTAATTTTCCCAACAAGGGAACAAAATCGTGGAGTTTGTCTGATATATGCCATGATATTATTGACCCTAATCTCGCAGATGATAGTAGAAGAGATGAATATATTGACTACTGTTTTCCTGAAATTTGATAATGAGAAGATCTACTATCCGAACTCTGTCTTGGCAACTAAACCAATCAGCAATTTCTACAGAAGTCCAGATATGAGTGATGTTGTGGAATTCTCTGTTGATAGTTCGACTTCGGTGGAGAGCATTGGAGCTCTGAAGTCTATGATCAAGATGTAAGTCAACTGACATTGCATAAGCCTTTATGTTGGCAGCCACCAATTATATTGATTAAACCCTTATTTATCTATATGCCTCAAAATGGATGAGTTACTCGTGCTTGTCATCTTTTCTACTTCGTAACCCTTTTCTCCAAACCCCTGTTTTCATCATCATCTAGAAACTTTGGTAGTTTTTAGATACTTTAGGGATTTTGTGAAAATTTCTTCAGCTTCCCTCAACTTGCCTTGAGATTACATATTGAAACTTCTAGGCTATAGCTTCCATAGAAATTGTTTATGGCAAACCCATCTCTTCCTTGTTGTCTAGACTTGACACTATTATGGAGATTTCAAGATCACTATGAATATAATTGACTTGCTTGATAGGTAACTCTCTGCCTGTTTATCGATCTTTTAGGTTTCATGGCAAATCTGTATCTTGCCAAACATCTTGTTTTTGGTCGGAAATCAAGTGACAATTTGGCAATTTCTAGAGGCGGATATCGAGTGGATGTGTTATATTTCCTTCATATCAAGTGGACAAGCTTGGACATGTTTTTACTTTTTAGTGTTATCTATGTTGATTTTTGCAATTTGAAATGATGAACATAGGTGCATATTTTCTAGTTGATTCCACATCCACTATATGATCAGGTTCTTCAACCATATTTACATGCCTCATATTTGAACTTAAGGCCTCATGATACAGTATCAGTCACATTTTTTTTATTGGCATGTTAAAAATTTTGCCTTTCGAAATATTTTACTTGCTTGGCCTTGTCAATTCTAATATTTGGTTGCCAAATTACATTTCGAGTTAAGTTCTTCATGGCTAATATATACTGACCTAGAATCTGTATTAGTACCATTATGATTCTTTTTGCATAAACGACTTCGATGTTTCCAAGGGATACACTTATCTTTGATGCATTCTTCAGCTATACTAGTTCACTCGGTTATTTGTGGAAGTCCTAGTTTTTTTGAGAAAGATTAGAAATGTAATTACAATATAAGTCCAGGAATTAAGATTTATATTATGTTATAACAAACTTGAATATAATATTAATTAATATAATTGTGCATGCATCAGCTGTTCTAGTACACTTGGCCATTTGTAAAACTTAGTTACTTGAAAAAGATTAGAAATGTAATTATGATACACATGCATGAGCAGCTATGATAGAAGTTCATGAAATAATTAGATTTATATTATGTTATAACAAACTTGAATACAATATAGTCGTGCACACTTAGATACATCTGTGTAATCATTTTATTTTTCATCTATTAAACCATTTTGCAAAATCTTGTATTTTCCTTTGCGAATTTACCAGGTACATTGATAGCAAACCAAATCACTGGCATCCTAATTACAGCGTTGTGGTCAAGGGCATCGAGGAAGTTAACAAGATGAACTTGACATTATGTGTTAACCATACTATGAATTTTCAAAATGTACCAGAGAAAAATAGCCGGAGGTCTGATCTTGTTCTTGAGCTGAAGAGCATTTTTGAAGAGCTGTCGATTAAGTACAACTTGCTGCCTCAAGAAGAAGTTCTCCTCAGTTAAACTGGCTCAACTCCGTTGCCGATGGCCATCACCCAAAGCTTAGTCTGAAAGATCGATGATGGACATTGTGAACCCTTGACGCAAGGATTTGGTATGAGGATCCATAGCTTTGATTTCTTTGGTGCAATTTGATAAGTTGCGTTTGAGTGAGTTTTCCATTGGAAGAGGCCAAATCCTGATTGAATGGTGGATGGAATTCTGTATGTTGTTGTATGTTGTAATTGACACTGATTCCATTTTGGAACATTACTATGTACTAGGGTTCAGATATTCAAATACTGCACTTAGTCTCAATCATAACCATCTTATCATTTAATCTAATTATAATTTTTACAGTGAAAATCGAGCATGACTGTAATTCATAGGAATATGATGTTAGTTATATTTAGATATACTAGTATAACGCATATGCGTTGCACATGGACGTACTTGTGTTATATTTTAAATTTCTTTCTCTAACATTTTCATGAACATTATATTGATATATTTTTATAAGGTATATGAAATATATTAAACTAATTAACATAACAATATTTTAATATACCTATATAATTGAACAAAATTTGAGTACTAAATTTATTAATAATACTATATATGTTAGATGTCGTCATTGACAAATATTATATAATGCACAAAAAACAGTTTAATATCTAGATATATTTCATTTTATAAGTAGTATACTTTAGTAAAATGTCGCTTTTGCAATCAATATGAATAAAAAACAAACTTAACCTTCATGGTCAAACATATGTTACTCAAGCCTTTGTGCCCCTTTCTAAACATTGATGTCTTGATTTTTATCTTATAAAACAATATTGGTCATTTTCTATCATTTAACTCAAGGTAAAAAGAAGTATTCCTACATAGATCATTAGTAGCACTCAAGAAAAAAATATAAAGCTCATCAAAATTAAGAAGGTTAAGAGCCTCAACTACATAACTTCACAATTGAATCCTCTAGAAAATAAAGAGTAACTTGAAAAACCTAAAAAAAAAGAAGTGAATAGATAAAATGAAATTAATATTTTTGCTTGTTTAAACATTAAATTACATGCCTGCTGCTCATTATTACTCTCAACACATTCTAGATCATGCTATCATTTGACCTTTGTCAGTCGGATTATCAGATCAAAGAAATGATTATCAAACCATATTATCACTTGCGTGGGTGCAAGAAATAAAAATTCATGAATTAAGAAAAGCTTCCCAGTCAACAACTGTTTCAGGTCATCCCTTAGGATGCAAATGTTAAGATAGTTCTAGCCCAAATTCAATAAAGAACATTGAATACATGTTACATACAAGAGTCGGTTCATGCAAGCATAAACATTAAGCCAATGAAATACTACAATCAAAATAGTGGTCACTATTCCTACTCACTCATCCTCTTCGTCCAAGTTCTGTTGTTTAAAATAATGTTTATGACGTTGATCACAGTCTAAAAATAATAAAAAATTAGATCATTGTCATAGTCTACCAAAATGTTCATTTATTGTCTAAAATATACATACGTTAGATCCCAACTCAAAAGTTCAAAAATAATATGCATATTAAAATATACTCTAATTATTCGCAAGCCAGAGAACTGAATGAATTAACCAAAATGATGTCTGGAACATTATGACCCTTTTTCATTTCACAAGGTCCGCAACTAAAATTGTCAAAAAGGAAAAACATAACAATAGTCATACAAGTAAATATAGGAGAGGAAAAAAAATAATCAAAGCAAGATGCAAAATGGGCTGAAAAATTATTGTAAGCTATATAAAACACATCCAATAATCAATACAAGTTAGACCATTCATAAATATCAGGGTCCTTGTCTTACCAATTATGCAACATCATTAATTTCACAGCTTAAAGAAGACAATTGAAATTTAAATTAAAAAGTATATAAGAAAGAAAAAGGGAAGTGAAATGGCCTTCTAAACTGTCTTTAACTTCATGGGAACGTCAAGACACCCTCCTATGTAAAATTTTATAATAGGATATCTCATATAAGTAAACCAAGTGAAATTCCCTTCCTTTCTCTTTACTAAAATGTCTAATGATGGAAGACAAATAACAAAGAAAAGCTCCTTAGCCATGTCAAGAAAAGCTCCTTAGCCATGTCATGCTCTGCACCGGATCTTAAATTTTCAATCGCCTTTCTTCTTGTGATAATCTCAAGAATAACAACCCAAAACTATATACATCTGATTTTAGAGTCAATAATCCAGTCATAGCATATTCAGGTGCACAAATATCCACAAGAATTGATCAGTTGAGTAGAAACATGAGTCTTATCACCAACAGGACCAAGCTTTGCCAATCAAAATCAGACAGCTTTGGATGAAATCTCTCTCCAAGAAAAATATCAGAGCATTTTAAATCAAGATATATAACCGGAAGGTTTGCTTTATCATGCAAATATTAATCTAATCATTTAGTTACACCAACAGTTATTTTCATTCTTGTATTCTAGTCAAGCTGACTTTTATCTAAACCAAGATCTGAGAGATGAATATAGTTATAGAGCAATTTACATCATATGAAGTCTAGAAAAATGAATTTGATATGTTAAAGGATTATACTGTAATATACAATGGAGATGGTCTTTAAGATATCCTAGTGCATGCATGTATTTATAGACTAAGATTTTTTTATCATCATCCGCACAATAGTTAATTAGGTTAACAAGGCTCGGATATTGAAGTAGAATTAATATTAGCACTGCTACCAAGAATTCCCTTTTTCCTTGCAAGCCAATGCAAGCTGCTTGATAGATACTATCTATAGGAAAGCAAAGCAAACAACACAAATATTCACAATCAGAAAAAACACATGTCAAGTCTATAGCTTGATGAAATTGTCTCAAAATTGAGAAGGGTACCTACAGTGTTTTAAATATCGGCCGATAATCTGATATTATCCCCGATATATCGGATTTTTGAGCTTGCCGTTAGGATAAAGTGTTTTTGTAATCGGTTATCGTTTTCGACAGTTTATCGGCGATAAATCGCCGATAAAGGTAATTATCTCTCGATAATTGAGAAAAATTTATCGTGGTTATCGGGGCTGGGCGTTTGAGTTACACTGCTGATATATTAATCCTGACCCGACCCATTTTCACAATAAAATGAAAACTCAAACCCTAACCTTCGTGAATCTAGCAGAACCCTAAAGTTCCTCTCTGGCGGATGTTCTTCCGTGCCTATTCGTCGCTCGCTTTCTTCAAACCCTAAACTTTGTCACTCGCTTGCCATCCGTGATGCTCATCGCTCGCCTCGACTTCGTGAACCCCGTGCGGTCTCGCTTTCGTGAATCTCCAGCGAACCTCGCCTCGACTTCGTGAACCTCGTCATCGTCGCTCCCCGACATCGCAGCTCAGAGCTCACCTCCGCAACCCCGCAGCTTAGAGCTCCTCGACCTCGCAGCTCCCTAACATTCGCCGTCGTCGCTCGCTCCTCTTCGAACAGGTATATGCTCGCCTCCCCGACCTCGTCTTTCTTTTTTCACTTTTCTTTTAAGTTCATTTTTTTTCTCTTTTTTCTTTTTCTTTTAAGCTTGCCTCCCACCTCGTCTATTCTGAATTTCTGATTACTGTTCTCTCCTCTTTTTCTTTTAAGTTCATTTTTTTCTTTTTCTTTTAAGTTCTTTTTTTTCTCCTCTGATTCTGATTACTGTTCTCTCTTTTTTCCTTTTAAGTTTATTTTTTTTCTTTTTCTTCTCTGAAAAGACACGTTGATCTATGTTTGTCACTTTCATCATACATAACTTAATAGTTATAACTCTTTTCAGTAAGAATTTCTATGTAGTTTTAGGATTTTCCCATATATCTGTGTTAAAATACTGTGACTTGTTGTAAGACTTTATAAGAAATTAGTTACAAGTCTTGTAGTTAATTTATAGCAAACTGATAAAGTTGTAATTAATTTTAAGAAAATATTTGTGAGACTGTAATGTATAAGCAAATTTAATTTTAATTATAGTTAATTTTCACTGCAATTAATTTATAGAAAACTTGTATCTGCAATTAGTTTATAAGCAATTAGTTTTACAACTTGGATCTGCAGATAGTTTACAATTGCTGTTTTAAGTTGTCTTCTTTAGTTCCTTCATTCCTTGGAATCTTGATGTCATTTTGAACTCAGGTCTGCAACAAAAATAAAACTGACTGATGTTAGGCATAAAATTTTATGATGTGATGAAATAAATAAAGTTATTATATTTTATTAAGCATGGTTAGATTATATTTTTAGTTATTATATTTTATATATACATGATCCAGTATATCGCTCCGATAAATACTACTTATCCCCGATATATCCCCGATTTCCGCTATCCGATAAGGATTTTGACCGTCCAATAAATCCCCGATAACCGATATTTAAAACCTTGGGTACCTAAGAGCCTCCTTTTAAAACCATACATGTGAGTAAATGCAATTAATTAAGAACTGTTGTGACTTGAGAAACCAAAACAAACGCCACGAAGAGATAAACCAACACAACCAAAACGATAGCACAAACAACCAACACCAGTTTTAACGTGGTTTGGCGAGATGCCTACATCCACGAGGCAAGGAAGGAGAAGTTTTCACTATTAGAAATCAAGGGGATACAATTAGGGTTACAAATCTCACCAAAACCCTCAACAAATCAACTCTTGACCTCTCCTAAATACTCCAACAATAGAAGCCCAAGAAATCCCCCTCTAATGGCTGCTAAACCCTCTTGCTCTAACCTTAAAATCGTAACTTTGGGTATTTATAGAAAACCCAAACGAAACGGGTATGGAAACAGACCCAGCCCAAAACCGCTACGGCGGTGGCGGTCGACCGCAACGGCGGTGGCGGGCGACCGCTACGCCGGTCGACTGCGGCGGTCGACCGCGATCCATCGCGGTCGACCGCCCTCAATCCCAGGACGGCTCCAAGGTCCAGAAACTTCTACGGTCGATCGTCGCGGTCGACCGCCGAGATCGACCGCCGCGGTCGACCGCCACAAAACCGCCCTCAATCCACTGCTCGACAACCAACGTCGATCCTCCTCCAAAAAAAAATGGCCCACTAGATCCGCCATCTCATCACGTCGCCCCACTGTCTCCTCTCCTCTGAAGTATCTCCAACTGCCATAAGCTCGGCACCAATGCAAGAAAGGACCCCTACTAGAACTAGTACGACGGGTAACCTTTCTGTCCATACACCTCCTCCAACTGTTGCGGACTACTAGGGCTTCATACCAACGGGACTTGGTTGCAACCCATAAATGCCTAGTACAATCCCCAACATAGGAAACGAAATAACCATTACCTCCCGATGATGCCTCCTCGGAAGGCCCCCCAATGCCTGACTGAACACGTCTAATAAGACCCCTCGATCGGTGGATAGAAGTGCCCAACTCCACCTCGGTCTTCTCGCTCATCCCACTGTGCTCAAAGGTCTTCACCCCACAGGTCATAGCACTCATCAACGATCTGTGCACGACATAGCCAATCATATACCCCAGCACCAAATAATACCACAGTCTAGCCAAAGAAGTCGTCAGCGCTCTATCAATCACCGTGCTCCCAAGCAAATAATATAAGTTACTCCTCCTGACGCCATTCATCACAATTATGGACCCCGATGTGACCTTCAAGCGAGAATCCGACAAGGTCACCCTATAGCATGCTGCCTACCAACACCCCAAGTGAAATTATGTTCTTCCTCAGTTGAGGAACAAACCTCACATCAACCAACTCCCGAACCATCCCGTCACTCGTTCGAATCCGAACGGTACCAATATCACCAATAGGGCATCTGTGATCATTACCCATAAGAACAGCATCCCCTCTTTTCAACTCCTGAAAGCTAGAGAACCAATCCCTCCTAGGACATATATGGTAAGTAGCACCTGAATCCAACATCCACTCGGTGGAGTCGACAACACAAACTGACGGAAGAGCTGGGCACGAATAGCCTGAAGAATCTGAATCTGAAACGTTGCCACTAGCCTTGACAACATTCACCTCTGAAGCTTGAATAGCTTTCCTCTTATTCTTCTCGGCTTGTAATTTTGGGCATTCAGCTTTCCAATGTCCATCCTCTCTACAAAAGGCACACTGATTCCTACCCACTGTAGGATGTCCCCCTCTAGACTGCGATCTCCTACCACGGTTTGGACTTCTAGCTCTTGCAACCAATGCCCCCGCAACCGGCTCAATAGAAGTCTCCTTGTTCTTCTTTCGAAGTTGATAGTTCACAAGAACCGCAGTGACCTCACTATATGAAAGAGATGCCTTCTCATTAATAAGAGTGAGGATGAAGGTCTCATATTCCTCGTCAGGCAAATAACTCAATAATAACAGCGCCTTGTCCTCATCTTCAACAATGACATCTACATTCACCAAATTTACAAGTAGCTTCGTGTAGTGGTTCTTGTGATCACTAATGGATGTCATCTTCTTCAATTGGAAGCGATAAAGCCTCCTCTTCAAATGCAAGCGATTTTTGACGCTCTTTGTCAAATACTTGCTCTCTAGGACCTCCCAAATCTTCTTTGCAGAAGTCTCATTCATCACATCATACTTTAGATCTTGAGTGAGGCAAGATCTAATCACACCACACGTCGTTCTATTTATTTTATTCCAAACCTTATCATCAATGTCGGCCGGTTTCCCGTCTAACTCTAACGTATCTTCCAAATTTTACGCATTTAGCGCATCCATGATTTCGCATCGCCAAAGTCTAAAATTATTTGTGCCGTTGAACTTTTCCACATCTATTTTTATAGAATGTATATTCAAACTTTGGACAGCCTTCACACTAGAAGAACCCTCCCCATTTTTATCTTTTTCGACCATATATCTCAAAGCACCCAAACTATTGCGAAACAAACGAGAAATAGATCCAACTTGAAAAAGATAGAAACTTTACCACAAAGATCTCACCTTTATCACTAATCGAAGCTCTAGATGAACTTCCCAGCTGATCTACACCTTCAAAAAAGCCCAAGCGTTGCCCGAAGCTCTGATACCACTTGTTGTGAGTTGAGAAACCAAAACAATCGCCACGAAGAGATAAACCAACACAACCAAAACGATAGCACAAACAATCAACACCAATTTTAACGTGGTTCGACGAGATGCCTACATCCACGGGGTAAGGAAGAGGAAGTTTTCACTATTAGAAATCAAGAGGATACAATTAGGGTTACAAATCTCACCAAAACCCTCAACAAATCAACTCTTGATCTCTCCCAAATGCTCCAACAATAGAAGCCCAAGAAATCCCCTTCTAATGGCTGCTAAACCCTCTTGCTCTAACCCTAAATCGTGACTTTGGGTATTTATAGAAAACCCAAACGAAACGGGTCTGGAAACAGACCCAGCCCAAAACCGCTACAGCGGTCGACCGTCACGGTCGACCGCCCTCAATCCCAGGACGGCTCCAAGGTCCAGAAACTTTTACCGTCGACCGCCGCGATCGACCGCCACAAAACAGCAGCTTCTACGGTCGACCGCCACAGGGCCATACACCCAATAAGCCTTGTACACGAACGCGGTCGACCACCCAAGATCCGCGGTCAACCGCCGGACTCTCCAACGCACAATAAAACCTGTCAATAGCCTGTTCCGAGCCATCAACTGCCAATCCTACAAGAACAGTACCTTACCATGCTTCTTCTCGTACCATCACAACTCTGGTGCTAATCCCCTTCAATATCTTCATGATGTTCTCCACCGCCTCTTTTATTTACACTATTTGAAGAGGAAGATAAAGTAAGAAGTGTTACCCCTATTTGCAGAGAAAATGGAGACGAAGCAGTGACATGAATTATTAGATAACGGTTGATTTGGTGGTAAAAGATGAGGCAAAAGAATAATTGTATTATTTATTAGAGATGGTAAAAGATTAATTATACTAACCACTAATTGTTAATTTGAAGGAGCTTAAACAGTTGTACTTCAAGCATCCGGGCAACAACAATAATATGATTTTTTGAGGCTCTGGATGGATTGTAGATAGAATAGTTTTGCTACATGGTACCAAAATATGGGACCAACAAGGGGGCCAAGTGAGATGTCCCCCTCCTATTGGATAATGAGTTGGTCATCATTAATGATGACCAACTCATTATCCAATAGGAGGGGGACACCTCACTTGTCCCCTCTATTGGTCCCATATTTTGGGTCCTTGAAGAATTTTTCTTCCCCTAAGTCCAACTATAGTGTACATGACTAAATGATAATAATGCTTTAATTAGTCTCATAATAATTGTTAGTATGTATTAATTAAATGAGACTTTGAGTGCAATATAGTGATTTGGATGAATATTGGGGGATATATTAGAAAATCAAAAGTTTTGACAACCATATTCTTTTTTTATAAGTAGTATAGATTAGGAATGAATCACAAACATGTAGATCTACATGTTAGTATATATTTATGATTGATTTCTATATTAAATATGAAATATTGGTCAAAAAGGTTATGTAAATCAACAATTGGTTTTAAGACAATCCACTATTAGAAAGAAAGAGAGTATCATAATATAAAAGTATAATCATCACCCCTCATCATAACTATAGAGTTTTGACGTAATGGTTAGAAGGACTTAATTTAAGATAATACTAAAGCAACCCAGGGTCAAATCACACCTGCCGCAAATTAATTTAAATAGATTTTTTAAAAATTAGCACCGCAAATTGATTCCAGGTTTCGACCCATTAAATAATAGCTAACACAATTTTTCCATCTTCTTTTCTTATATTTCTATCAATTAGTTTGTGAATTCAATAGTGCTAGGATGCAAAACTATCTTGCATATTTAACTCAAAACTTTTTTTCTTTTTGGATTAATTACATTCTGACATCATACCTTGAGGTATCTAATTATGGACATGTTTGGCAACTGGTCAAATTGGCTTATAACCCCTTGCAACATGTTTGACAACCGGCTTATTTTGACTTATAAGCATAAAAAAATAAGCTCCCCTAATCCAGCTTATTTTTCAGTGGCCTGTAAACCGTATAGTTTGACCAAGTAAATAACAATTTTACCCCTCAACATTTGAGATAGTTTTGAAGTGTATTCAATAATTAAATTTAGATTTGTATCCAATTTGGTTATTTTGACAATAATGATGGATTATACTTCATCAATTTGGCAAACACTCTTCTCCTAAAAGCATATTATAACCAGATTTTTTTAACCAAACACTATAGCTCATATTCTACTTAGCGTATAATTCATCTGTGGGTTACAAGCAAAGCCGCCAAACACGCCCACATAATCCTTCCTTTTTTTTAGTGTGTACTCATGAAGGTATGAGTTGACATGACACATTAACCTAACAATAATGATTGCTATTAAATGCGGTACCGATGCATAAAGCCTTCAATTATTGAGACGGGGCTTGTTGAGTGATGCTGCGTCCCTAGATAATGATCGTCTATTTATTTTAGTGCAGCACCACAACGATACTGTACGCGAATCTTAGTACAGCAGCATGAATTGACGCACCACCGGCTTTGAGCTTGAGTGCGTCCCTAGATCGTCTATTCATTTTAGCGCAGCAGCAGCACCACGATACTGTACACGAATTGACGCACCACCGGCTTGAGCTTCCGTGCGACTTTGTGATGATCCTATCTGCCGCCGCAGCAAACAAAACACCAAACACCTTCGATAATCTGACAACGTATTTTACAGAAATGGCTTGAAAACTATTTTCAAGCTTTTCGAATGTTGGGTAAGATTTGATGGAACATACAACGGGGTTCTATAAAATTCAATGATTTAGAGCACGAGTCTAGTTTCATGTTTTAGAGAAGTTAGTGTGAACATACAACGTAGGCACACTTGTTGATCAATTTTTTGGAATTCTTTTGGTTCTATTAGGTTAGAAAGAACCATCATATTCTTCCAAAAATGCCCTTTAAAACACATACATGCATACATAAAACACATGCATCCATACATAAACCATACATCATACATACATAACCCCCAATTAAATGCATTATTATTCATAACCCCTAAAATAATTTCACCTTGACTAAGTTGTTTATAATTTTACAACCTCCCATTAACATATTAGTCTCTTATAATTCTCACTAATTATCACTATCATAATTAAAAAAACGTTACAATCATTCATCTTCTTACTAAACCACTATAAATCATAACAAATCTCTTACAAAACTGAATACATCATATGCAACCCTCATCATCTTCATTACACCTCCTCAAATCCTTGAACGTCTCTTTGTCCCAATTTTGCCTATTTGGATTTCATTCTCTGCACAACCAACCACTACTATCTCTTATTATAACATGATGAGATTAACATGATTTATAGTGAAAGATTCTTTCTCTATCATTTATAGAGAATGTTTCAACTTATTTTTTACCATTAGAATTTCTCTTTGCTTGATTTGACTTATTATAATTGATGTCTTCATTGGTCAACCAAGAGTGTTGAAGTTTGTATTTAATTTTTGTTTTGAGAACCATAAAACCCAATCAAGTATGAAATTCATGATTTAACAAAATATGTTTTACTTAAAATATTTTATTTAAAGCAATTAAATACATAATTTATTTTAAAGTTATAGTTGTAATGTGATATCAAAACTTAAGATGATGCAAGTGGGTAAAAAGAGTTGGACATAATAATAATAATAATAAGGTCTCACTTATAACCTCTTCATATTCAAAACCTCTCCATTAATTACCTATAAATTTTTTATTTAATCTCTCACTCATAACCTCTCCTAATCTTTAATTTCATCCATTAATCTCCATCACTAACAATAATGAAACCCCACCCCCCATCCTCAACAAACATTATCCTTTAATGTCAGCAGAAACTAAATGTACTTAATTTTTATAACAAATTAATCTCTTACTCTCTCTTTCTTAATTCTCCCTAATGATCACTACCATAATCATAGAGAATGTTTCAACTGCTTATCTTTATACTAAATGTCTCACTTAAAATCAACAACTGAGACAACCATTCATGCATTATTCATGACCTCCTACAAATATACCCATTTAATATTTATGCACTAAGTCCTCCTTAATATACTAGCGGAGGTTTATAAATTGCAAGTATCAAATATAAATTAGGGGACTTTAAGAGCTAATAACAAACTAGAGGAGGTTTAATAATTTCTGGAAAGATAATTTCAAAATGACATCCCTCTCTCACATGTAAATGTACTTGAGCTTCTTGCTTTACAAATAGTTTATATTTTATAATAGAAACATGTGTAAGCTAATTTTCTATGCAGAGAATTATTGTTTTCGATAAAAATAACTCATTCATAACCTCCTACAAATATACTCATTTAATCTTTATGCATTAAGTCTCACTTCATTGAATAAATATTAATTCTTTATTAACTACTATAATATCTTAATAACTATTCACTTTTATAATAGTACTAGTACGGGTGCATGTGTGTTGCATATGTGTCAATTTTCATATGTAAATTTCTTTTTATATCTAGAGTTGTTTGTTATATGGCCAGACTTTAAAAAGTTCAGTCTTCAAAGTATATTTTTTTAAATATTAATTTTCCATTTAAAAGTATTAGAATTAAATATTAATTTTTTAAAAAATAGGGATAAAATGATAAACTTTTTGAAAACTATTATTTTGTAGAACTCTAGTATTTGGACTTTAAAATAAATTTTCTAAGATTTTGGGCATAACATAAATTTATATTGAACTTTAAATCTTCTATGTAATTTCTTTATTTAAAGTTTGATCTTCTAAGTAAAAGTTTTTCTTGAATTTATAATATCTTGGTTTGGTCATGAAATTTTTATAGATGTAGTTGTAGGTGTTCTATTTTAGTATGCTAGTTATAGTGGAGTTGCAATCTATTAATTCATTCACACTTGATATAAACGATACAATGAATATAATTATCCCTTTCTTCTAAAAGTTCTATACAGGAAAATGAAGAAAATAAATACATATTTTTTAATATTAGATAATACTAAAATATATGCATTTAAAATAAAAAATATTATAAAATCATAAAATAGCATTAATAATATTAATGATATATTATCATAATACTAAAAATTATTTATAAAAAATATTTATAAATGTAAATAATGTTCAATAATTATTATTTTGTTATGAAAATTTTATGAAATAAAATAATACTTTGATGTAAATTATAATGTTATGTACAAATATATTTGATTAATGTTTACAATAATAATACATATTATACTAAATATTATATTTTTAATAATATAGTTAATACATGTTATATTATAAGAATAATATTATTGTGATCTTATGCACTCGTCACATTTTCTTTTTTAATATATTATAAACTCTTATTAAAAACTATAATAATGAAATATTGACTTTAGCGGACAATTGCATTAGAGATAGTGAACTGTGTATTCATTATAAGAAAAAATATACTCCGTACACATGCCTTTGCACATAACATAGTGATATAAGAAATCTTTACTCCGACACAAAAGTGACTTGCACGATAGTAAAGCAGGTGATACCCCTCACTCCTTGAACATAAGTCCTGCGTCTATATTAGAAATAAACAGTATAATAACTATCTCCAAGAGAGCACAAAATGAAACAAATAATTTGAGAAATTTACTTTCATAGAATCTCTTCAATCCGAGGTGTCACCGAAGTATATGGAAGGGCTCTTGGGGGTCGTCTCTAACTTCCATCTCAATGACAAGCAGCAACGGTTAGTGGTTACGACTGACGAACACGACATGGAGATGTATTAGAGAGATATGTATGTTTGTGGTGATGAATGAATTTCATTCAGGTAAGTGATAAGAAAAGAGGTTATAAGATGGGAATGGATAGGGTTTTATAAGATTAATGAGATTTAAGTGAGTTCAATAGAGGGGTTACAAAGCCATTAAGTTACAAAATTATTAAGCTAATAATAGTATTTGAATGAGGGCAATAAGGATAATGATATTAATAAAAACTTCAAATAAGACGAAACGCCAGTAGTCTAATGGTCAGCTCCTCACACATTTATTAAATGATATGAAGAGGGGGTTATATAGCCCTTAGATGAAATAGACATTGTTGAAGGAGTTTTTTTATTATTAATTGGATCACTGAAATTTTCTTGAGGTTACCAACTATACTACTGATGAACCCCTCTCAATCCTACTTTCATGTGAAAATAACCGTTAAATTTTACTTTTCATGTATCATGTATAAAAGTAACAGTAATACTATGAATTGAAAAGACTTGTGAACTATTGGAGAGAATGGATGGAGGAGGTCATTTAAGATATAAATGTAGAGAATAAAGATATTTAATTAAGAAAACTATTAATAAGATATTTATTAATAATTTTTTTTTTATTTAAGTATGCATGTACGTTCATGTATATATGTGTTGTACGTAAGTATGCATGTATTTTAGAGGATGTAAGTATGTATTTTATGGATGCATGTATGTGGTTTGGAGGGTATTTTTAGAAGAAATGTTTTAACATACCAACACACTTTTATAATAGTACTAGTATCGTGTACGTGTGTTGCACGTAGGCACACTTGTTGATCAATTTTTTAGAATTCTTTTGGTTCTATTAGGTTAGAAAGTGAATAGTTATTAAGATATTATAGTAATTAATAAAGAATTAATGAAATGAGACTTAATGCACAAAGATTAGATGGGTATATTTGTAGGAGGTCATGAATAAGTTATTTTTATCGAAAACAATAATTCTCCGCATAGAAAATTAGCTTACACATGTTTCTATTATAAAATATAAACTACTTATAAAGCAAGAAGCTCAAGTACATTTACATGAGAGAGAGATGTCATTTTGAAATTATCTTTCTAGAAATTATTAAACCTCTTCTAGTTTATTATTAGCTCTTAGATTCCCCCCATTTATATTTGATACTTGCAATTTATATCTCTAAAATTGCATTTCAAGGGTATTAAGTGCTAGTATATTGAGGAGGATTTAGTACAACTCAAGATATAGAAGAGGGAATTATTTGTAATTTTCCCTATTTGTTATAATAATGTAATTTACAGATGGTCAATAGAGAAATGGGTAACCCTTCATGAATGAGTTCCTTATTGAAGGGGGGTTAAGAAGATAGTGGAATAATGAGAAGTTGACGACTTTTCATATTACTGTAATGTTATGTTATATATTTATTTATTTGAATTGGTAAATAAATAACTTTTTACTCATATTATATTTGATAATTGCACATATTTAATAATTCATATAAATATTATATATTAATGTGATATCAATATATATTATAATTATCATATATTAACTATTATACTCAAATAGTAGATTAATAGTAGAAATTTAATAATTAATAGCAGAAAATGCATAATACTCTTAAAATTGTAGTAGTAATCCATTCTATAAGCATCCTCAAGACCAACTAACTATATCATTTTCTAAATTGATCTTCTTGCACTTTCTATTTGTCCTTCATAACCCAATAATATTAATGTATTACCTTAGTGACAATAGAACGAAAATTAACCCTTTACACATATAGAGTGAAAGCAATTGCATTTATAATGCATTGTCATGGACAAAGCTTTCTTTATCCCGAGAATAAGCATAATGCATTAAGAGATTCAAGCAAACTATACAAATGATTTAGCATATTTACAAACATGCCTAGGAGTTGGAAACCAATTTACGTGCTAAGGCAAAAACATATACGAAGATGAAAGGGGGGAAAACCAATTAGTTTATGACTGAAATAGCTGCAGGTTTTGATAAAATACAGAACCGCCTTCTTTGTCGCCTTCACCGGTTTTTTCTCTGCACTCTAAATTGTTACACTGATGCTTCCATTATCATCTCCTCATTCAATTCGATTGTACTCCACCAGTGATGTTACTATTGACACACTCACATTTCTTGCGGTTTTAAGTGCTGTAGTTATGTCTCCTTACTTTTCAATATGAATAAATTTTGATTAAAAGTTAGAATTTTGGTTAGAGAAATTTGATAAGATTCTATAGTAATTTATAGTGATTTATGGAAGATGAATAGTTGTAACGTTTTTCATTATTAGTGTGTAATGTCAAGACTTAGTGGGGGGATTTAATTAGTAGGTGGTTAAATGAAAAATTTGATGCTAATAAATAGGGAGGTTATAAAAAATTAAGTATGTATATATCTTAACGTATGCATGTATGGATGTGCTAGAGATGTATGCATGTATGAGTTTCGGAGGATATTTTTGGAAAAAATGTTTTAACATGACAACACACTTTTATAATAGTATTAGATTAGGTTAGATTAGATTAGATTTTCACCAACATATATAACGATAAGTTTAAAATGTATCTTATTTATAGGTGAAAGCGTACCTTGATCGCAAATCTCTTGCACATTCCTTAAACGACACCAAAACTGCAGTCAATCAATTGCACAAACTTGCAACAGCCGTTGATATCATTGCAGTTCTTGTCATCACTCTAATACTAACAGGCATTGCAACAACCCAAGTGCTTGTTTTTATCTCCTCTCAGCTATTGTTGGTGGTTTTTATGTTTGGAAACTCTTGCAACATGGCATTCGAATCTATAATATTTGTATTTGTAATGCACCCTTTCGATGTTGGTGATCGTTGTGTTGTTGATGGAGTACAAGTAATTCTCTTATACTATCCTACTTTCCCGTCATTCCTGACAACGTTAGGGGATTTTCTGTAATTTTCCGATAAACAGAACAAAACCGTGGAGTTTGTCTGATATAAGCCATCATGATATTATTGACCCTAATCTCACAGATGATAGTATAAGAGATGAATATATTGACTACTGCTTTCCTGAAATCTAATATTGAGAAGATCTACTAGCCAAATTCTGTCTTGGCAGCAAAACCAATCAGCAATTTCTACAGAAGTCCAGACATGAGTGATGTTGTGGAATTCACTGTTGATATTTCGACTTCGGTGGAGAACATTGGAGCTCTGAAGTCTATGATCAAGATGTAAGTCAACTGACATTGTATAAGCCTTTATGATGGCAGCAACCAATTATACTGATTGAACCCTTCTTTATTTATGTGCCTCAAAATGGATGAGTTACTCGTGCTTGTCATCTTTTCTACTTTGTCACCCTTTTTCATCATCATTTAGAAACTTTGGTAGTTTTTAAATACTTCAGGGATTTTGTGAAAATTTCTTCAGCTTCCCTCAACTTGCCTTGAGATTAGATATTGAACCTTCTAGGCTCTAGCTGCCATAGAAATTGTTTATGGCAAACACATCTCTTCCTTCTTGTCTAAACTCAACACTATTATGGAGATTACAACAGCACTATGAATATAATTTACTTGCTTGATAGGTAACTCTCTGCCAGTTTGTCGATCTTTTAGGTTTCATGGCAAATCTGTATCTTGCCAAACATATGTAAACAATTAATCAGGACCAATCTACAATCGGGAAAATCTGTGGCTTGGTGGCCATGCTATTGAGTAATAGTTTCCCTTATTGCTACTAAAGCCAATCAAAACTAAAATGTAATGGAAATGAATCAGATGGGCTTGAATGTATCTAATTCACAAAATAAATTCAACACAAGCAAAAGAACTAGATTAAAGAATTCTCTAATGGTAAAGAATAAACAAAAAAAAAGTTACTTTATGCACAGATGCAAAATGATATACACCCATGGCTACTTATAAACATCAAAATCATATGCAACCTATGAATCTACAAACAAAACTGCAACTTGCAAATATATCAAGAAGATTTAAAAGAATATATGTTAAGTTCACTTAATAGTTATCTAATTCAAAGCCATTATACCAACTTGTACACCTAAAATCGAATAAAAAACAAGTTTAAAGCCTAATAGTTATAATCGCAGAGGCATCTTTCACAGTGAAACCCTAATTTCGTAACCACGGAAAACCCTAATTTTTGGGGATTTCTTGGGAATAAAAGGAAAGAACAACTTTTTTCCTCAATTGACGAAATCTTAGAAACTATCATAAGGAAAGGACGAAAAAATTAAATAAATAAATCAAAGGAAAAAAGAGAGAATTTTATACCTTGAAATTGCAAATGCAATCTAACGAAAGATAAGTAGGGACGACGAGGACGGGACGGCGAGGTCGGGCGAGGAAGGGACGGCGAGGATGGGACGGCGAGGTCGGGCGAGGAAGGGACGACGAGGTCGGGCGAGGAAGGGACGACGTCGACCAAGTCGTATGCGGATGAGAGAGAGAAAGGCATGGTGAGTATTTGGGAATTCGGGGGCCAGATCTGGGGTTTTCCTTTTTATAAATTGAACCGATTATCCTAGACGGAAATTTCCGTCTAGGATACATCCTAGACGGAAATTTCCGTCTAGGATGATCAGTAAAATTCAAAAAAAAATTAAAAATAATTTCGTCTACAATACTATTCTAGACGGAAATTTCCGTCTAGAATATTATATTGTAGACGGAAATTCATGACGGTTTAATTCCGTCTAGTATAGATTATCCCAGACGGAAAATTTTCCGTCTGGGATACTCTGTCTGGGATATTTCATTTTCTACCAGTGCATCTTGTTTTTGGTCGGAATTCAAGTGACAATTTGGCAATTTCTAGAGGCGGATATTGAGTGGATGTGTGTCATAGTTCCTTCATATCAAGTGGACAAGCTTGGCTATGTTTTTTACTTTTTAGTGTTATCTAAGTTGATTTTTGCAATTTGAAATGATGAACATATGTGCATATCTTCCA
>BQKN01046924.1:3128-17704 GCA_022839385.1 Asparagus kiusianus | reverse complement strand
AATGGTGGCTCGGCCGAAGTCAAACCACCAAATGGTGGTTCGGCCAAATTCAGACCACCAAATGGTGGTTCGGCCAAGTTCAGACCACCAAATGGTGGTTCGGCCAAGTTCAAACCACCAAATGGTGACTCGGCCAAGTTCAAACCACCAAATGGTGGCTCGGCCGAAGTCAAACCACCACTTGGTGGTGGTTTGAGCAAAACTCGAACTGGTTCGGTCCGCTTCAATGCTGAATCGCTTCCTGCAATCCCGTCTAAGTTTCCAGCGGCCTCTATTACTGTCCCGACAAGTTCCACACCTCCGTTGGAGATCCACGACAGTGTGGATTTGTCCCATTTTAAGGTGACCATCAAAGACCGCATTGGCCCTTCACACGATGATCGAGGCAAAGTGCCAGTTAAGGAGTGCCCAGGCTTATTGAATGGATCTCGAGCACATTTTCAGGCTGGAGGTCGTCCTCCTAGGCAGTGGAGGAGAAAGTATAACGGGAAAAGTCCCGCAGATGATCGCATTGGATTGCGTGTTGAAATCCAGGAGCCTGTTGAGGGCCGACATTCACAAAAACGTCGTCTCAGACATGCGACTCCTGAAAATGCTAACAAAGCGTTGTATCCCCAGAAGGAAACATACTCATCAAACGAGGACGTTACACCTAGGGACTCGTGCCAACACACGATAGGTTGCTCTAGTCATCAAACTGAGGAGTTGTACTATCAAACTGGGGGTGCGAACAAATCCAGGAAAAGAAGTGCCCGAGATACGGATTCTCACTGCCCGTGTGCTAAAATTATCAAGGCAGTATTGTCAGAGTGTTGCTGTTCCAAAACCGTCCCGGAGAGAGTTTCAGTATTTGAAAGAATTTCCACCAGAACGTCTGAATCCAGACCAAGACATTTCCGAAAGAAGAGAGCTGCTCCTCAAGATGATGAATTTCCAGAAGTGTCCGTAAACATGACCGGGAGAGGAAAGTCGATGCGACGCTTTAGCCCGGATCAGTTTACCACAGTGTCCCAACGTATGACCCGATTGAGAACAGGGACCAGTAGACGGAAGGATTATCAAAGGATCCAGAAGGGAATTCCTTTAGAAGATGAAGTGTCAGATGCTGGTTCAGATGCCTGCTCAGCCATAGCATCCGATGACACGGCATCTAGTGCGGGGCAACCCTACGAATCGCTTATGATTAGCGCCGAGCAAGTGTCTAAGATACTCGAGGACGCTTTGGCTAAGCAGAAGGAGAACTTCAAATTTGAAATGGAGATGGCCATGCAGCAGATGAGAGAAATGCACGACCAGCAAATAGCGGCACTGACAACTCATCAAGGGGAGTCTAGTCGTCGCAATAATGCTAATCAAGGCGAAGATGAACGAGAAGTAGAGGATAATGCCAACATGAACACTCCTCCCGTCAACAACAATAATGGGGGTGGCCCTTCGGATGATAACAATACAAAGGAAGACCACATTACTTCTCCTCGAAACCACTCGAAGACAGATACGAGTGAGGATAAGAAAATGAGAGATTTGGAGAGCAAAATCAATGCGCTGATGAATGCGCAGGAAGTGAAAAGGTCCGGAATACCGTGCCCATACCCAAGAGAATGGGAGTCAATCCCGTATCCAGCAAAGTTTAACTTAATCAACTTCACGCCGTTCGATGGAAAGGGTTCCCCTACTCAGCATTTAATATACTTCAAGTCTCACTTGGGGATAATCTCCGGGAATGAACCATTGATGGTACGGTCATTCGTCGGCACTCTTCGCGGAGCAGCCTTCGATTGGTATCGTCGTCTCAAGCCAGGGAGCATTAGCAGTTGGGATGACATGGAGGATATGTTTCTCACAAATTTCTTTGATGACGATACTGAGGTCTCGATCGGAACATTATTTGATGAGAAGCAAAAGGACGGAGAGTTAGTGGAGAATTTCATTAAACGATTCCGAAACAAAGCCATGAATTGTAGGGATCCGATTAGTGAGGACTTTATCCTGGAGACTTGTCACAACAATCTTTCATTGGATATTCTCGAAGCCATGGGAATGGCACCGTCTAAGACCTGGAAAGATTTGAAGGTCCGAGGGGAAAGGGCCGAACGTTTCCTCAAGAGGAAAAAGGCCGAAAGAGGTCAAACGACGGCACCAGCCCCGCAACAAAATTTTGTTCCTAAAGGAAAAGGGAAAGCACAAGTGAATGCAGTGGATGCGAACCAAACATTCGAAGCGCAACCGCAACAACAGCAGCAGAAGGCGCCTCAGCAATCACGATGGCAACAACAGCCTCAGAAACAGAAGGCTTCGGAACCGAAATTCCCAAAGATCTATTCGTTCAAGGAAGATGAAGTTTCCGGTATTTTTAAATACCTTATAGAGAACAACAAGATTAAGTTGCCTCCAGTCTAAGATCAGGAAGACGCCAAAAGGGTTAATGACCCGAAGTATTGCGCGTTTTACAGAGCGGTTCACCACCCTACCAAGTCGTGTTACGCTCTCAAAGACAAGATCCAGGCTTTGATTGATGTGGGGGTCATCACTATGAAGCAGCCTAAGGAGAAGAAAGTGGGTGCAAATGCAGTGTCGGTCAGCTTCGGATCTGTCCCGTTGAACTGGTTTCAGCCCGAACCCGTGGTGAAAGTTGCAATGAACACCGTGAACGATGATCCTTACAGACAACGTCAAAAGGGACTTGTGCCACACACGGCCCCGAATGGCGAGATTCTCTGGGTTCACCCCGACCTGATTGAAGATGAACAATAGGTCGGATCGTCATCCAAAAGAAAATCAAAAGGAAAAGGGAAGACTTGCTACGGGGCCTATGCTATTCCAGGAGAAGATGACGAAAGAATCCCGGCTTTCCCGCTTTCTGAAGATGAACAAGAAGTCTTGGCGACCCGGAGTGGAAATGAATATCACTTTAAGTATCCGGATGCTTCCAAGCAATTGGCTAAGCAGGGGGTAACCAAGACCGTTCCCTCCAAGACATTGACAGAGATGGGAATTGTTGCGACTCCTCCAACACCTGTAGTTGCAGAGAAAACCCAACAAAAGCAAAAGGGGAAAGAACCTTTATACCAAGAAGGTCAGAACCCGAAGCAGTCTCGATTCAATCACCCGATTGGAAAAGACAAACCGGGAAGCTCGAGTGCTCCACCTCATTTTGACATTATGACGCAATTAGCCAATATACCTGCTAGAATAACTCTGTATGAGCTGCTGCGTCTTTCAAAGGACACAAGTGAAGCGTTACAAGAAGCCTTGTCCAATTCTGAAGTTTTTTTGACTCGGATCAAGCCATCTTCTGAAGAACCAGAGCCGCCGGTTCAACATTGCAACCTTGCCACGCACCGTTTTCCTTGCATTTCTTTCACAAAAGAAGACATGCAGACGAAGAATTCGAAGCACGATCGACCTTTATACTTCACCGGGCACATCGGCTCCAGCGTGGTCAACCGGATCCAAGTCGATCCGGGTTCCGCTGTCAGCATCATGCCGCTCCGATTGATGTATAATCTCGGAATACCGGCAAGTAAGCTAGCTTCCACGGGCACTACGATCTACGGATTCAACACCAGCGGATCCAGACCCTTGGGAAAGATTCGAATCAAATGTCAGATCGGGGACTTGAAGTCAGAAGTTACCTGTTACGTGATTGACGCGGAAACATCCTATAACTTACTGTTGGGTAGACCTTGGATCCACGGTAATCTTATAGTCCCGTCAACTCTTCATCAGTGTCTCAAATACGTGGACACTAATAATGAAGTCAAGACGGTGGTCGCGGATAAGCAACCGTTTAAGGGATTGGAAAACTACTTTACCGATTCCCTTCTATACGGCGCCGAATCCGATACTGAACCATCGGCCCAAGGAACGGACAGCGGGGATGAAGCTGATACCGAAGCTGGGTTTGATTATGATGGTGGTTTTGTGCTTAATGACATTGTACCCATTGTAATCAATCTTGACGATGATAAATCATCAGAAAGTAGTTGTAACTGGCAACTTGCCGAAGAGATATCAATAAATGAAGATTTAGAGTACTCGTCGTGTCTCGATAATATCACTAAAGAACTGTATGATAACCCTGACTTGTACATGCCACTTCAATCATTTTGCATGACTAAAAAACAGGTACAGGATCCATTCGGAACGACGCTTGTCATTCCTGCAAAGATAGGGGGTGAAAAAGAAGTAGTCTACGGTAAAGGAAAGGAATCTCCGCTACCGGACCACTTCTTGGATGAGAAAGACGATGATGATAAACCTGCCCCTCATTTATTCAGATATAATGCAAAAGCGCGCGATCTCATGGAGAAGTATGGATATGACTTCATGCTCGGAGAGGGTCTTTGCTTTGGTCGAGGTCCACGAGTTCCACCTCGAATGGCCTATGTACCAAAAGGAAAGCCCGACGATTATTATCGTCACAGAAGAGGTTTAGGCTATGTCTCCTCATCTGATGATGAATGTTGCTGGCAGGTTATTGATCAAATTGCTAACAAAGCTCAAAACGGATATTCTTCTGACTCTTCGGCCTGGGATTCCGACACTAGTCTTGGAGAAATGTTCAAAAAGCTGATGTCGAACATGGTTACGGTCGATCCCGCAACACTAGAGGAAGACGATCAGATACCAACTTGGGAAGATCCTTGGGTTCATCATCTAAACATGCAGTATGGTGATAGGTTTGAGCAAAGAGAACCTCCTACCGAAGATCAAGTGGTCCAAGTGAATATGGGTAATGAGGAGAATCCGAAACCGATATTCATTAGCGATAGCCTCCCGCCGCAAGAAAAAGAAGAGTTAATCTCTCTTATCAGGGAATACATTGACGTGTTCGCCTGGAACTATGAAGACATGCCAGGACTCGATCCAAACGTAGCAATGCATCGTCTAAATATTAAGCCGGATGTCAAACCTATCAAACAGCAACAAAGACGGTTTCGTCCGCAGATGATGGAGGCAATCGAGGCAGAAGTTAAAAAGCTTATTGACTCGGGCTTCGTTAGGGAAGAGCAACATCCCGAGTGGCTCGCCAATATTGTCTCAGTCCTTAAGAAGAACGGGAAAATCAGGGTTTGTATTGACTTTAGAGACCTCAACGCTGCCTGTCCAAAAGACGATTTCCCCCTACCCATCACAGATGTCATTATCGACAATACGTGTGGGTTCGAGAGGATGTCTTTCATGGATGGTTTCTCTGGTTATAATCAAATAAAGATGCATCCAGATGATAAAAAGCATACCGCATTTAGAACGCTCCTCGGCGTTTTCTGCTACACGGTTATGCCCTTCGGCTTAAAGAATGCAGGTGCTACATATCAGAGAGCCATGTCGAAGATCTTTCAGGAGCATCTCCGAAAGACTGTCGAATGCTACGTAGATGATCTGGTTGTAAAAAGTCATGATAAGAATGATCATATTAAAGACTTAAAGACCATGTTCGATCTGATGCGGACCCATCAATTGAAGATGAATCCTACCAAATCTTTCCTCGGGATGTCTAGTGGTAAATTCCTTGGATTCGTAGTCACTACTAAAGGTATCCACATCGACCCCGATAAAGTAAAGGCAATTAATGAGTTGCAACCTCCGAGAAACCTTAAGGAACTCAGAGGTTTACAAGGGCGATTGGCGTATATCCGACGGTTCATCTCGAACCTCTCAGGAAAATATCAACCATTCTCCAAACTCACAAAGAAAGGTGTGTCGTTCATATGGGACGACGCTTGTCAAAAAGCGTTTGAGAGTATTAAAGAATACCTCTCGAAACCTCCTGTACTCGTTGCACCGAAATCGGGCAAACCGTTCTTGATTTATGTCAAGGCGACGAGCCACTCATTAAGTGCACTACTCGCACAAGATGACGATAACGGTCACGAACAGGCAGTATATTACCTGAGTCGGACCTTGGTAGGTGCCGAATCCCGATATCCCATGATTGAGAGGGAATGTCTCGCCCTGGTGTTCGCAATTCAGAAGATGCGGCATTATCTAGTTGGACAAACCATTTATGTTATCTTCAAGGTTAACCCAGTCCAAGTATTCATGACACAACCGGCTTTCATGAACTGGCGACTAGCAAAATGGGCATTGCTCTTGTCCCAATACGACTTACATTTTAAACAACAGAAGTCAGTAAAAGGACAGGCCATTTGTGATCTCTTGGCAGCTAATCCAACTACAGATACCGCCGAGATATATGACGACCTACCTAATGAAACTCACGAAGTCAACGTAACTTCTCATCAATAGGTATGGAGTTTGTATTTCGATGGTGCTTCTTGGTCAGCTAATATGGCAGGTGCTCCTGGATGTTCTAAGGTTTCCTCCGGAGTTGGGGTTGTGTTAGTTTCCCCAGGAAAACATGTGATGCCTCGAGCCTACTCGTTAACCGAGCCATGCTCGAATAATGTAGCCGAATATAACGCACTGATTATAGGACTCAATTTTGCTAAAGAACTAGGGGTTGAGTATCTTGAAGCTTTCGGTGATTCTCAACTGATAGTTAAGCAAGTCCAAGGGGAGTATGAAGTCCAAAGTCAGGATTTAATACCATATCATAAGCTGGCAGTGGAAATAGCAGAATTATTTGAAGGATTCTTCATCGAACATGTTCCGCGGATGCAGAACACCTACGCAGATGCATTAGCAGAGCATTAGCCGTATCTCTGGCACAGCCCCCCGGAACAGAGCAGTTTGTGACGGTAAGAACTCACCAGCTCTTAGTGCCACTCTACGATGAAGAGCACGAGGAAGAAGAGGTTCAAGAGGTACATGCAACTCAAGTCGAGTTCGAACCCCAAGATTGGCGTTTTCCCATCATCGACTACGTCTTGCATGGAATTTTACCAGAAGATGTGAAGGAAAGGGACTCAATTCATCGAAGAGCATCAATGTTCTACTATAATACGGAGAATCGAACGCTATACCGCAGGGGGTATGATGGCCTGCTGTTACGTTGCTTATCGACAAAAGAGGCTGAAGAAGTCCTTAAGGAAGCACACGAAGGGGTTTGTGGTGCGCACCAACCTGGTCCCAAGCTTTATGATCGCATCAGAAGAATGGGATACTTTTGGCCTCTTATGATGAGTGAAGCAGTCGCATATGCCCGAAAGTGTCATGCGTGTCAAGTACACGCGAATTATATGCACCAACCTCCAGAGCATCTACATCCTTCGGTTACGTCATGGCCGTTCGAGACTTGGGGAATGGATATTGTCGGTCTTATAAATCCCCCTTCGGTCAAAGGTGATCGATTTATCCTGGCAATTACTGACTATTTCTCCAAATGGGCCGAAGCCATTCCGCTCAGAGAAGTTAAGACCAGTAATGTCATTGCATTCATCAAACACCATATTATCTACCGACATGGTGTTCCAAGACGAATCGTACATGACAACGGTCCTTAATTTGTCAGCAACGCTTTCATTAGGTTTTGCGAGAAGTTCAAAATTCAAGACGTCTCATCGACGGCTTACAATCCCACAGCAAATGGATTGGCTGAAGCTTTCAATAAGACGATCATAAAATTGTTATCGAAACTCGTAAAAAATAATAAGCGAGATTGGGATGACAAGCTTGGCGCGGCTCTATGGGCCTATCGTACTACGGTACGTACACCGACTGGCGCGACCCCATATTCCTTGGTGTACGGGTGTGAAGCCGTCCTCCCGTTGGAAATACAAATTCCGTCTCTTCGAATCGCTCTCGCAACACAGATGACGACCGAAGAACAACATCAGAAACGTCTCGGAGAACTCGAGATGCTCGATGAAAAGCGCCTAGAAGCTCAACAGCATATTGAGTTTTACCAAGCCAGAATTTCTCGAGCTTTCGACAAGAAGGTTCGACAACGGAGTTTTAAAGAAGGAGATTTGGTCTTAACTGAAAGACGGCTTATGATCCTTAACTCTAAGAAGAAAGGTAAATTTGAACCCAAATGGGAAGGACCATTCGTTGTAGAGACGGTCTACTCGAATGGTGCATATCGCCTAGTTACTAAGGATGGTGACCGGCTTATGATGCCAATAAATGGCAAATTTCTAAAAAAATACTATCCTTAGTACCTTCAGGATAACCAATGTATCGGGAAGTTCCCAGAAGAATTTCACATCTGATATTCTTAGGGATAACCCAATCACTGTAAACGTGATAAATAGAAGATTTACATTTAAGCTCTAAAATGCCAGAATGTTTCCTTTTATTATTATCACATCCTCTGACTCTCATGAGTTCTCTGTGAGACGAAATTCAATCTTTTGATAGGTTAGCGTTTCCTCACAAAATCCCCCACTGATCAAATCAACTGATGGTGGGTCCACTGAAATTTCTACCCGTCAATTCATAGCAATTTTCAAAGCTCGAAATGTTAAGTCCTGATCACTTAACATCAAAATCCTCCATCGAGTGGCTAATACAAATCAGTATTTCTACTACTACTTGTATTCCACTCCCCTTTGCTTTCAGGTCAAACCTATAAAAGTTAGGACCAAAGCCAAATTCCTCTCTCGATTCTCTCCATGAACGAGAGGTCCACTTTCAAATTGAGCAATCAAACCTGTAAAAGTTAGGATTGTCTCCAACTCTACTTAGTCAAACTTGCGTTTAGTTAGGACTAAGTTTGAATTATCTCTTTCGATAAACGAAAATCTTTCATCTTTTCCTTTTTCAGCCAAACCTATAAAAGTTAGGGTCAAAATTGGAATTTCCCTTCAATAAATGAAGAACTCTTTTAGATCAATCAACCAATCCTATGAAAGTTAGGGTTACTTGAATTTTTCCGATTCTCGGAGTGGAGATCCCACTCTTAGTCTCATCTTTCCGGATTCTGGGGGTGGAGATCCCACCTCGAGTTTTCCTTTTCTACTGAAGATAGAATATAAAATTCTTCCTCTTCGGTGCTGGGAGATAGAATATAAAATTCTTCCTCTTCCATCTTCCGGTTCGTCTTTACCCTGAGAAAAGACAAGATTTTCAACCTCAAATCCGCACATTCTATGTGCGGGGAACTCTGTCTCGACTCCTAAATAGAGATAAGCCTACGCCTAACACGCGTTACCGGTTTAGTCTTTCGCCGATTGAAAAAGACACCAGAGTCTAACTCTGGGGAAGTTTATCCCGAATCCTAAGTAGGGATAAGCCAACGCCTAATACGCGTTGCCGGACGCCGTGTTCCCGTAAAAAATGGTGAAGTCTATGCATTCAAAGTCATAGCATCAAGTCTAAGAGAAGCAATTCTTTTAGCACAACGTCACATGTGAGACGGATTTTAAAAATTCACATGCTAGCCCGATTCAAACGGTAATCGGTAAAGGCATATCAAACCCGTTGATGGCTGGGGGTTTGCTAAAAATCCTACGAGTATTGTGATTAATTATTCTAGACGGAGTAAGATATCATAATAAAAGAAATATAATGCAACAAAAAAATGTGTGTCTTCTATTCATTAAAATCAAGTTTGCAGGTACAAAAGTCATAATCAATCCACATGAAGCTTATGGTTAAGGACTTGTCGCTCTAACTTCGACAGATCTTCCGCATAAGCTTGTTCGAGCTCACCCCGCAACGTAGTCTTCATGGATTCCTCATCAGCAACCAATATCCGTGCAGCCTCTGCCTTCATCTCGGCTAACTTCTTTTTGAAAAGTTCGAGCTGTTTGGACGTTGTATTTACAGTACCCTCTGTATAAGCCTTGGTCATCTCCAGGACAGCTTGGGCATCGTTGGCTGCCTTAAGTTCCGATTCGAGTTGTTTTATTGTGGCAGCACCTGATGCGAGAGAAGAGTCGATTTCGCGAAGGGCTGTCAACTTATCGTTGAAAACGACCTCCGCTTGCTGAACACGACTTTCTTGCTCTCGAATCTTGAGATTAGCAGATATTTGAGCCTCTCGCCAGGTCTGCAGCCGGGTCTCTAACTGAGCGGCCACATATGAAGGAGCACCGGCAACCTGGAATTCCTTCAACCTTTGAAATTCGCGCTCGAGACGGTCTAAGTCCGCAATAATAGCATCTGCCAGATCTGAATATCCTTGATTTCTGATAAAAGTCACTTGGTTATCAAGGTAAGATTTGAAGAGGCCGAGAGAAAATCCTTTGTTGATAAGCTTATCGAGCATGCCATTCACAAATGAGAAAAATGAAGTAATCTCCAAGTGAAGAAGGACTTTATCAGGGTCATCATCCGATAACAGAGTCCTGACCATATCGTGGAGCCGAGAAGAAGGCCCTACAAAGAAAAGAGGATATAGGTACTTTTGAAACCTTAATCGAAGCTCTGAATCATTATCAAAGAAAAATTTACCAAAATCAAATGATGTCTCTCCAAGAGAATGTCCCGCACTTGGTTCTGCCACTGCGAACTCTTGAACTTTTAAGACTGTCGCTGAGGTAGCAGTAGTGGACGTACCAACCCCATCAGTTGGTCCCACGACTTGCTCGACAGGGTTAATCTCGGTAGCTGCAGTAGTCCCCTTGGCTGCCAAGATCGAATGCTTAGTCAGGGCCACAGACGGATGAGTTTCCATGATAGTTCCTGCCAAAAGTAAGAAATCAAGACCCTCAGGATCGTCAAATATTCCAACAATAGTAGCCGCATCAGTCTTAACGACTGGTCCTGCAACCACGACTCCCTTAAGGATTAAAGTAAAACCGATAAGAGAATAATTTTCATAAAAGGACAAAATCCATACCCATAGAAGAATCAGCTTCAATAATCGGCTCAACAGCTTCGGTGACTAGTTCGATGGCATCTCGACGAGTTTGCTCTAACAGCATTTCATCAAGTAGCCTACCCTCAGAACCCGAAGGATCCTGTATGGGATCAGACGGGGGTACATCGGCTACATGATGAAAGGTGTCGGTATCGTTCAAGCCTTCCATTGAAACATCTGAAGAAAATTCTAAGTGTTAAGACATGGAAAGAGGAATGAAAATCGGTAACAAGAGAGAATTAAATTCACGTTCAGTAATGACAGCTTGCTCTTCAACCCCAACGTCAATGATCGCCTCTTGTAACTTTTCTAAAAGAGTCAGAAGCATATAAGCAATTAGAGGAGAGACGAGCTCTGAATCGTTTAATACCCGAGATTGCCATCTAAAAGTCGTACTACTGATAATAGATGTACCTGGGTTAGCAACCACCATGGGCGAATCAGATCCCATAACGGTACCTTCACCAGCTCCGGGTGTCGTATCTATTTCAATACCTGTTAGATCCTGATTCACGGCCTCATCTGTTGGTGGCGCGAGGCATGACCCCCCAAAGAAGTCTAAGTCGGGAGAAGGAGAATTGTATCTCGTTGAGTCTTCATCGTGACCTTCTGGAATAGAAAATCCGTTGAATCTAAAGTTTGGTAGAAGAAAAGTTTGGAAAGATGACAAGAGTCAGAATATTACCTCCCCCAACAATGGGCATGTCACTGAGTGGTTCTGCGTTAGGAACCGACGAAGTGATACGTCGCCTCGAAGTCATCTTCTGACGTTTGCAAGGCTGCACCTCGTCGGGATCTGCGGGTCTACTCGGTATGGATTCAACACATGGTTCAATTGAGGGATCAATTCGAGCCACGGTCCGAGAATTAGTGCGACTAAGGCGACGACCTTTCACTTCCTTTCCTCCTTCAAAGCCTAAACCTGGAATTTCAACAAACATTTTGTGAGGATAAGTGGGTAAAGCTTTCCACCTTTTTCGGGTCTTGAGTCGGCGAATTTGATCGGCGACTGCCAGATCTAATAGCTCTGCGAAGAAGGACTCTGACAAACCTGTATCGAGTTCCTCTTCATCAGGGTCTGTTGCTTTAGCCTTACCGCTGACAACATCTACATCTGAACATTCTTCTTCAAAAAAGAAGGGATCATCCTCTTGTTCTTTATCTGTAGAGGGACCGATGAGTTCTTTGCCTTTCCTCTTCCGATACTCGGCCTCATAAACCATTTGGGTAGCAATCCGAGCTGCTGCCTCGGCTGTCAACTCGGCGATTGGTTTCACCGCGACGGATTCATTGGCCGCTAATAACCAACGGCAATATAAGAAGGTAAGTTCCAGTTGGCGTTCAGCAACAGGAAGACTAAACCTGGCTCCAGTGCAACCCGTAACATTCCACAACCATGCCCGGGCACCATCTACTAGGCCACCGCGAGTCCGAAGCCCTGAGCTTGGATTCCCAACATATATCTGATCATACCCAAGTTGTTGTGTGAATCTGCATGGTAAATACGGTTCTATGTAGCAGTAGTTCTTTACTCGGAAAACCACATAACCTGGCCTAATGTTCACTAGCCAGTCAAAGCACCCCGCGTCAAGACAAGTCCGACCAGTACCAGGTTTCTCCATGTCAACCAATGAATCACCATAACGGCCCGAAAATCGAGGAAAACATGTCGAGAAGACCCAGCATTTATGTTCTTGCAATCGTTTCCGTATGTCCGAGAACCCTCGTCCTTTCCATTTACAATCTTCTATCAGTTGCAGCAAAGGGACGGATTGATTCGCAACTTTGGGTGCATCTATCATGTCGGGACGGTGAAGAGCAAACCACGCCATCAGGTAAGTGTAGGGCAGATCCACCTTGGCCGTTTGGATTACAGCACTTGGCTTACTTCCTTCCTGAGTAAAAGCACTAACCAGTTGGCGAAGACCACGGTGGATGTCGGCGATCATTGCCGGGAGGAGAGAAAGACTTTTCCTATGAGCCAACTGAACAGCGGGGTAAAGTACCTCCACAGGCAGAATATCCGTAGGATGATATGGGACTACGCATTTCTTCAACCAAATGGTAAGATAACCAGCCAACAGAGTCATCGGTTGGATAGGCTTCATAGTATGCCATAAGAATGTGTGAAACTTGGTCCCAGCAGGAAAATCATCCTCTATACCAGCAGTGGTATAGGAATGCGCGTCAGACTTCTTAATTAATTCATTAATCTCTGCCGAAGTCAGTGGTCTCAACTCGCAAATCGCTTCACCAGAGTTGCTTTCTAGATTTCTGAACAAATAATTTGCAAATCTTTTCAAGCTGATTTGCGGTTTGGTCCTCTTCAATACTGGGTCAACACCTGCCAAAGCGGTGTAGTAATGGCATGTGAGATCCCACAAAGTGTCGTAACGATCCGGGGTAGCCGACTTCAATTGACGTAACTCCCGATTCGAAGGAAAGTATTCTTGGTATATCATGTTTCCCATCGGCAGATCTGAAACCTTATGCATTTCATGAAGGGCTAATCCTAATTCCCCACGCTTCGTCAGAAATATATTCGTATCAGGGTTGTAAAGCTCCATCAACGCAAGGAAATGAGGAACGCTGGGTGTTAGCCCGTACATAGTGGCACGAACGGCCCCATATAGTCCGCTAGCCTTTAGCTCTTCACCCCACCAGGCGAGGACATAATTGGTTAGGCGAGACCACCAAAATTTATCTGAAGAATGGACCCAACCATAACATCTGTGATTATTGGCAGGCATTTCTCTCCCCAACCTCGCGAGGCGATTCTTCAAAGTATTAGAAACCGTGAATAGTTCGCCTCGTGGCGGGTCATTCAGCCCCGATACACCAGGATGTAATCCGGTGATACGGTTTCTATTACTCGAACTAGGGGTGGAGTGATGAGTGATGTATCCACAATGGACATGTTCACGCTCTTCCGTCAGATCCCACGACATCTCTCGTTTAACAGCCTGTCGTCGTAGCTCAATCAATGGGCGATGACGAGGAATATGAGGGATATATAAGAAACCCGCTTCATCTTTATGTAACCACTGCTCAGCCTTGAGGGGTATAATGATTGGGTCCTCAACAGAATCGCCAAAGAGATACTCTGGCTTCTTCAGGGGATGAGTGGAGTTAACATCTTCAACCAGAGGTACGTCGGTAATCAATTGCCGTAAGGTACGACGATCCCCTTTGCGTATTAGTTGGGAGAGTTCTTTAGAGGCACTCGGAGCAAACTGGGGGATGGCCGAAATGAGCATAGGGTCGTTGGCAGAAGCGTAAGCCTCGCCGGAGCGACCTTCCACCGCACTGGCGCTGATCGCCCTTGAAGGAAATTCAACTAGAACAAATAATACGCATTCACAAAATGTAATTATAATGTTTTCTGGTTATCAAAACAGGCGTTGAACTCATCTCATGAAGCGGTGAGATAGAGTCACGATCCTGTAATTAGTGGGACGATTTCAACGGTATCACGTGCGCACAAGATAAAGTATGCTATCGCATAATAACGCGACAACATACCTTACCTCGCGCGATGTGATATAATATGAAATCGCCCTAAGATAATTTAAGCGTGTTGTGACCAAGCAAAACACGGCTATGAAGCGGCCACACCCACGAAGGAGAATGGCGGCTCTTCCCGATTGCCTCACTAAGGAGAACAAAATGGGGATATCATGCATAATACACCCATATGGGTTTCAAAAAAAAGGAAGAGAAGGTGCTTGTTAATATAAACATGTTTTGATCAGGCGAATCACGGATATGAAGCGGCCACGCTCACGAAGGAGAATGACGGCTCCATACCGGTGAGGTCGCCCTAAATTAATTTTATGCGTGTTTTGATCAAGCGAAACACGGATAT
>BQKN01046918.1:1387-20350 GCA_022839385.1 Asparagus kiusianus | reverse complement strand
ATATATATATATATATATATATATAAGAAAAATGGATATGTTTGACAGGTTTGATAGTAAATTGACATATTCCCCTCTGCTTATTAAAATCGGGAGCGACATTCACATGAGTTATACAAGTAAATTATCATGAAAACATAAAAACACTTACCATAACGCCTTCAGAGGCACCAACAACAAGCGGGGCACCATCCGACAACCACAATTATTGCAACAGTCATCTCATCGGAAAATTTCTCATGCGCAGGGATATCCATAACATTGCACAAATAACTCTTCCCTTTGGAATCCTCGAGCACCACGCCACACACTCGATCTTAATCAAGATCCTCCTCTCCTGCTCACTGATCCTCGTCGGTAAACATCACAAGTCTCTCCCTCTCGGTATCAAACATCGAGAACATCTGGGTCTGCTCGACAAGATGTCCATGAAAATGGTCTTGCAGTGCTGAAGGTGGCCAACGAGAGCCACATGGTGGACGAGGGCAGGGTTCAAAGCGAGGACGAGCGGGAACTCGGTTGAGACGTAGGTGAAGGAGTCCCTGGCCAGGGTGAGCTCGAACAGGACGGTGCGGACGGGCTTGATGTTGGGCATCTCAAGAAGCTGCTCGTCCTCATCCATGACTAGGATTTCGACGCCCTCGCAGTCGGTGTCGGAGGGGGAGAGAGAGTCAGTAACAGATTTATGAGAAAGTCGATGAGAGAGAGATTTATAAGAGAGAGAGTCGGTGAGAGATCTATAAGAGAGAAAGTCGGTGAGAGAGAGATTTATAAGGGAGAGAGTCGGTGAGAGAGTCGGTGACTGTTCATTAACTAATAAATGAAAATTTATTCATATTTACACTATGACCACGAGAAGCTGGTGCTGTTCACTCACTAATAAATTAAAGTTTATCTACATTTACACTGTGATCATTAGACAGGTATATCTCTTGATCTCCGGACATATCATTATAAAATACAACCAATATCCTCCTAATTCTCCAAAAATATTCCGTTAAGGGGCTGTTTGTTTGCCTAAGAAAAGAGGGAAATCAAAAAAAGGAAACATATTTCTAAGAAAAATAGGTTTTGGGATTGTTTGGTTGGCTAAAAAAAGAAGGAAATCAAAGAAATGGAGATGAGATGAGATGAGTTGTCACCTTATTATAGGATGATGTGAGTGATTTTTTAAGAAAATTTGTTTTGATGTTGTTTGGTTGGCGGAAAAAAATAAGGAAATGAATTATAAGAAACATATTTCTTGTAATAGATTGTTTTCTTTTGTTTGGTTATTTCTTAAAAATAAGAAAATAGATGAGATGAGATGAGTTGTCATTATATTATTGGATGATGTGACTCACACTTAAGGAAATTGTTTTCCTAGCTTTTTGGGAGGAAAACAAAGAAATAAAATGTTAATGAGATGACATGAGTTGTCACAATTTTATTGGATGATGTGAGTGATTTTTAAATATGAGATAAGATGAGTTGAGTGATGTTGTGGATAAAAATAATATTTTATTAGATATGGTGGATGTGATGGATGAGTTGTTGGATGAAAATAATATTTTATTAGATGTGATGGATGAGTTGTTGGATAAAAATAATATTTTATTAGATGTTGTGGGTGAGTTTTAGGGATGGAAATGTGTGAAATTGTACTTTTTGAGATTTCTTGGTTTTCATTACTATTTTTTGGTTTTTTAGGAAATAACCAAACAGGCCCTAAAGTCACACGCACTCACTTTTGATGGTATTGATAACTATATATTTCTAAGGTTGTTTGATCTGGACGCTATCGTCGTTGATATCACTAGTCAATATCTAAGGTTGTTTAATCTTTAATTTAGTTTCTGTCCTTTTAACGTCACATAAATATCTTTTTTGTTGACGATGCTAGTAATAATCTATTTATAAGGTTGTTTCTCTAACTGATTTTTTTTATACAAATCTTTAATTGATTTTAGTTTCTATGTTCTTATGTGTACATAATTAGATTCAAGGATTATATATAAATTTTTCTTTTAGGTTCTATAATAAGTATATTGTGCATTATAAAACCGAATTTCGTTCCTATTAAATTAATGTACGGGAGGGGGGCTCTTAACTTAGTGACCTCTTGCCGTAGCATGAACAAATTTGGATCAACACTACATTGTTTGATAATATCACACCTAGGGAACAACATGCACTAGGTTATTTGATAACCTTGTGCTCAACTTTTTAAAGGGAACGACACTACATTCGTAGGATCTGCCGACTTGGGGAGTAGGAGCTACGACACTATGCTGGTAAGGATAAGGGAATGATGGAGAAGTATGTTGCACAAGTACCAGACGTGGAAGATAGGTATTAGTAATCATAAGGTGTACTGGAATCAAAATATACAAAAGAAGATTAGCCGAGACAAATAATAGGGTAAAATAAGTCCCTTTGAGAATGATAGTCCAACCCAAAAAGATAAAAGTAAGAAATATATAATAATAAGAAAAGAAAAAACCCCACTAAACTTTGTTAAGAAGAAGGAAATAAAAAGTCTCACTAGACTAGGTAAAGATTAAAGAATATTAAAGACAGAGCAACAACGAGAACTAAATAATAGATTAAGGCCTATTAACTAGCTAGACTGGGTAAAGATTAAAGAATATTAAAGACATAGCAACAACGAGAACTAAATAATAGATTAAGGCCTATTAACTATTCAGTCCATTTCCTGTAAGCTTTTGAAACACTTTAAGTAAAGAAATGATCCGGGTGAAAGAAATAATAGGCTCATTAGAAACAAGTAAAGAATTCAAAGAAAAAAGGAGCTTAGGCGCACTGAGTCTAGCGCACCAAAGGCCTAAACAATGCAACAATCAAAACTATTAGGCCTAAGAAATAAGAAAAATAGAAAAGTTGGTTGTTATTGCTCACCAGTTTAGGGACATTGTACTTCAGGTTCAACATATCGTTATAATCCTTTTTGTACGGAAATTATTATCATCTTGATCACTAGAGGGGGGTGTAAATGATTTTTACATCCATGTTATCATGCAAGTGAAATATAATATTTGTTTAAAAAAATTAAATTACTGTTGAAAGTGTAATGTGAAAATCACGTGGCAAAAGAAGATTAATTAGAAAATATAATTAAAACTATATAATTAAACTTAGTTAATGTTTTTGTCACTTTCATATGACTTCATCACTTTTTTAGGAAAAGTCAAAATTACATTAAATCATATGTGGCAACTTTAATTTCTTGCATTTCGCTTTCATTACCACTTGCATGCAAACAAATACTTAAATTGTTAAAAGAAAGTGATTTCACTTTTATCTTGCATTTGTATGCAAACAAAACATGACGGCTAACAGTGATGAACGTAAGATGAATTTAGTTATGAACAACCTTTGGACTTTCACTGCATTATAACTGTCTTTAATTGAAGTGTTAGTACGATGAATTTAGTTATGAACAATCTTTGGACTTTCACTGCATTATAACTGTCTTTAATTGGGAAGTGTTAGTACGATGAATTTAGTTATGAACAACCTTTGGACTTTCACTACATTATAACTGTCTTTAATTGGGAAGTGTTAATGAACACACTGGTGTAAGGGGATCCAAGTAATGAATGATATATGTTGAACCCTGTTTAATTACTTAAAAAAAAGCTTCACATCGTATACCACTCATGCAATACTTGATATGGATCACAATCTGCTAATGATGCTGAACTAGCTTATTAAGTTCGATTTGGTACATTAAATGCTTGGCATAATCTCAGCCCTATAGTCTTTTTTGGTCATAAATGTACGCTAAAAGTTTAATGCTATATATACAAGTTGTCTAAATGCTGGACAGATATATTTTTCATTGTACGTATTCTTCCTGTTACCTTCTGTTTCATAGTTTTTAAGTGAAGCATGTGATTTTGGGTGAAGGGTATATTTATAGGAGTATATTTTTTTTATTTTCCTTTGATACCCTCTGTTTTACTTATATTACCTTCTATCACATTCCCAAGTCAGAATCTGGTTTAGATTTTTCCAATCCGATGGGATCGCAGAGAGGGTGGGTTCACCTCTGATGGGATGACAGTGAAGGGGTGGGTTTTTTTTGGATAGATATATTTTTCATTGTACATATTCTTCCTGTTACCTTCCTTTCCATAGTTTTTAAGTGAAGCATGTGATTTTGGGTGAAGGGTATTTTTGAGTCCCACTACGGGCACATCACAAACCACACCTCCAACTACATCATTCACTAAACAACAGCCACGTGGAAAATCAATCGCAGGAGAAATCTTCGTTCTCCCCCAAAACCTCAAAACCCTCTCGCTCCCCCATGCTGGGTCCTCGAGTTCATCCTCCGGCAACCAATCCCAACCACCTCCTCCAGTCCCTAATGAACTCCCTCCCTCCTTCGCCACCATCTCAGCCGCTGCCGACCTCGATGGAGGTTTTCCAGGAGTTTGATGATTGTTGGCTATGAACACGCTGATAATGATAATGACAACCATGACTGTGATGGTGGTGGTCGTAGTACGGAGAGGAATGGGGTTGGTCCTGTTATCAGGGAAGACGAAGGTGTTAATGGGCTGTTAGAAGGAAACGGTAGTTGTGATCCTCCCCAACCTTGACAACCTGTAATACCTGATTGGCCGATTGCCCTCTCCAAACTTGACTATTGAGTGAACTTGGCATGGAGCTTTGTGAACTTGGGATATTGTGCATAAATTGGTTGAAGCTAGTTCTGTTTGGTGTCATACCCTAACCCTAACCCTAACCCAACCCTAACCCTAACCCCTGACCCTGACCCTAACCCTACTTTAGTTTTAAATTTTTGCACGCAACTTTGAATCTTCAACCAATTTGCATTTGATATTTACAAACTATTTTCCCATTTTCATTTAGCCCCATTTGAATTTAGTAGCTCATTTTTGTTTATGTAAATAGATAATTATCGGCCACCCATTTTATAAAAATTTTCTAGATCCACCACTGTTTGCTGCTGAAAATAAATGGGGTCATACATGTGCAAACTAGCGTAACCATAAAGATATTTGCGTGTTCGTTAGTCTTTCTAAAGAGGTACAGTTTTGAGGCGACTCTATCGAAATTTGATCTGTTGTCCTCCTCTTTATTTGGTAACTGAGGGACCAATTTGCATGGTTCATGAGGATTTTAGGGACTTGTAACCAATTTTATAGATTTGAGTGACTAATATAGGTATATTAAAGATGTGAGAGACTAGTACCTAAAAGGCCAAATGTAAATAACTCTTAAAGTGAAGTTGCTTTCTGTGAAAATCCTAGCTTCTAATGCGGTCAACGGTGAAATTTTATAACTTCCCCTTGATTCACCTTACTGGTTTCCCAAACAAGTTTTAGAAATTCCTTTCCTTTCCCTTAACTTAACTTCCTAACTTTCCTTCGTCCCCTCCAAATCCAAACAAGCCCTAAAGGTAGAATGAAAGGTGAGATATACCATTGGAACCCACGGCTGAGATTTAGCCTCTTTCTTCTCAGAGCCCTAATTTATTCCCCGCCTCTCTCTTTATCCCCCCAGTGCCTCTCTGCTCTCCGGTCCTCTTCCCGTCCGGTGCGTCGTCTCCACCTTTGTCATCTTCTCGGACTTCATTAACTCCTCCGGCGCCGTCCACGACCTCAGGTACCATTATTTCCTCGGTTAATAAATTTTTTTGCTAATTATTTTCGCATTTTCATCATTTGTTGATTTCTAATGTCACTCTGATAAATAGATTCCTTAATCCATGTTATTTCCCCTCTTGTCATTGATGTACTTCTCCACATTTATGTTTATTTCTACCTGATCTTAATCTAATTTTGCTCGAGAAATAATTATTCTACGTGTTTCATAGTTTTTTAATTTATAATCACATTCGATATTCTAATCAATTAAGGATTATTAATTAGTTTGTAAAAAATATCAAACATTTTTTAAAATCTAAAAAATTTATAATTAATTGAATCTGGATTTTTTTATTACATGTAGTTGAATATATGAATAGTTAAATCTTTTTTTTTTTGGTTACTAGGTTGAAATTACGATTTATATGTTACATCTTTAAAAGATGACATGCTTCCTTACAACTATAATTATTAGGTCTTAAGTAGGGATTATGTTTTATATTTTAATCAGTTAAAAATCTAAATTATATTGTAAACAAATAATCCTAATCATTTAATTTTAAATAATTATAGGATAATTTTTTTGTTGTTGTCACTAAAAAAAATTCCATTAATCATTTCAAACTTTTGTAAGAACATTCACATAATGTTTGATATCTTGGTAACCTTTATATATCGGAAATGTGATGACTTTATATTGTGTTTCTTCAATCATTTTATATAAGCTCACGTTATTTTGACTAGCTCATGTTATATTGTGATCACATATATAGTCATGTTAAATTATTTTGATAAGTTCATTGATATTACGTGCTGGATTTTTCCAATAAAGTCTATGGTGTATACTATTTTGATAAATTTTTATAAGCTTTATATATTGAAAGTGATGTAATCAATTTCAAAAAAAATTATAATAATGCCAAATATCGTCATCATCATCACCATCATCATATTATTTTTTAATAATAATAATAATAATAGTAGTAGTAGTAGTAGTTGTTGTTGTAGTAGTAGTAGTAGATGTAGCTTTTTTCCAATTATTATTGACTAAATGTATTAATAACATGTAAGGGTATTTATGTAACTTTATTTATATTTACTTCACTTCCCTCCACTTTATTAGAACTCCCAAACAAGGGGAATTAAGTTTACTTCCGTTCCCCTTACTAAACTCCCGGATAACATTTTTTCTTTTCCCTCTCCTTCCCTGCCTTTCCTTTCCATTGTTTAACTTTTCTTCCTCTCCCATAGTAAACTCCCAAACAAACTTGGTTCGTCTTCCTCCACCTTGCGCTCTTCATCAATGGCGAAATCCGATTCTTCAAAAAAATCGGTAACTTCATCTCCTCCTCTTCTTTCATTATGTTTACCTCTTACAAAATATTATGTTTTCCTTTAATTCGCTGCTATTTATTCGAATCAGGTAAAAAAAGAGAAAGAACCGCTCGAAAATCAACCGGAGCCCGATTTGAGCAGTGATTCTGATTTAGACGAGGATTCCATTTGGAGTGATGCCGTCGGTTCGTCAGATATTGATGGGGTATGTCAAGATCCTCTGTACTCTTTTGTATTTACAAAGATAGTTTCTTTTTATTTATTTAATACGTAGTTTTTGCTTTTATAGTGTTTTATTTTTAATGTAGGATTCCTCTGGAACTAGTGAAAATGATGTTGGTGGTAACGGAGAAATGGATTCACCAGATGATGGCAGGAATTTCTCTGAAGATGAGGTACCTATTTTGGTGTTTGTATTTGTTTGGTTTTTTTGGTCATTCTTCATTGCTGGTGCAAAAAATACAACCCCCCCCCCCCCCCCCAAGGCCATTCAAGTATAATGATTGGTATGAAGGTTAGCTTTATTCAGTACCAAATATAACGATTTGAGTACAAACTCTTCAACGGACTCAGTAAGAAGCTCTCAACTCCTAAGACAAGTTATAAGGAGGGGGGTTTTGGGGTGGGGGGGGGGGGTTGCAAACACTATCAAACTGTACATAACAAAGTTTAGAGTACTAAGCTTCCATACCACAATGCTTTTAGAAACGTGGGATGTATATTAAACCTCTTGGACCATTCTTTATTTTCGAATTATCAGCCATCCTTTTTATCCCGCTGAATTGGATTTTCAGACCAAAAAAATAAAAAAAATCAACCTGCCCCAGTAAAACATCCAAAATGCTGATCTTTTGAACTGCGCAATTGCTCCTTTGCCTCTCCATCTTCTAATAGCCCACTGTATCAATTTGTCCCATATCCAAGGAACATAACTATCATGTACATAGGCAGAGGTAACATTCCACAAGTTTCTAGTAATCTTACATTCAAAATACAAATGCTCCCTTGTTTCATCTGTACTCCCACATAAAGGGCAGCAAGTATCTAGATACTTCCTCCTATTTCTAAGGAAACTTTTGGTTTGAATCTTATTATGACAAGCCATCCACATAATTATAACTTGTTTGGGTAAACTCATAATCATATCACTTCAGGCTAATCTCTTCCGAAAAAAAAGAGAGGTGGGATTTAAAAACCTCGAAAGAAGCTTAGGAACTGAAAGCAGGCTTTGGACCCTTCCATCTAACTTCACCCCCGTCATGATCAATCATTATATCCGCATGTTGCCTTAATTTGAGTATTTTCCTGAAACATCATAGCTTTATTTGCAATCTCAGCACTATGGCAACTCTCCTTCACTGAATTGTATGCTTTCAAGAATTCTACTTCGCTCCAACTGAGAGTTACCACCAAAAAAGATTTGACTCTTCATCATATTAGCGACAAGCCCAGAAGAACTAAAGAACTTATAAAACATTCAACCAACCTTGTCACTGAGGAGAATTCACCTTTACATAATATAAACAAGTTATCTGCATATGTGAAATGGGTGAACTTGCACTTCTGACATTGAAATCAGGGATATTTTCCAATTGAGCCAAACATCTTGTAAGATACTCCATAGCTAAGGTAAATAACAAAGGGTTCCCCTTGCCAAATACCTTTTTTTCCGGGGAAGTAGTCACATAACTCTCCATTACAACAATAGAATAATGCATCCTCCTAACACTTACTGGTTTTCAAAGGTTTATTAAATTTCACGAAGTTGTGGATAAATCACTTGTTAACAGTTTTGAGGACTGTTTGACTAGTACAATGACTTCATTTTGCTTATAGGGTTCCTTTGAACATACTAGAGAAGACAGGAAAGATGGAAATGACACACTTCAGTCAGTTGAAGAGAGCGACTCCTCAGAAGATGAGGTACCTTTTATTAACTTGTTACTTTTTTCCACCTAGAGGGTTAAGTTTTTCTGAATTGTGTATCTTTGAACTTGTAGGTGGCGCCTAGAAATACTATTGGTGAAGTTCCACTTGAGTGGTATAAGGAAGAGGAGCATATAGGATACGATATAAGTGGGAAGAAGATCAAGAAACATGCCAGAAAGGACAAGATCGATTCTTTTCTGGCTGGAGTGGATGATTCCAAGAACTGGTGAGCTGTCATCTGCTGTTGAAGTTATTCTTACATGTTCGTTTATATTGAAGCTGATTCTTAAAACTACACATAACGTTATTTATACAAATTACAAAGCAAACAGATCGGTTGACATTTCACATTAAGTTTATTTGAAGCCTCCATTCTTAAAATGGCTACCTATGACTATTCACACAAAGCAAATACATTCATTTATGTCGAAGCTGATTCTTAAAAACTACAAGTAGATTTGTTTATGTTGAAGCTGATTCTTAAGAACTACATCTAACTGTTCACGACTCCATGTTAAAATTAAGTTATGCTTTTCTTATTGAAAGCTCCATTTCGCATAAATTTTTTTATCTACATATAAAGGGAAGAAGTAAAAACATTCCATGCTACCCATGTTGTTTCTAACACAATCCTCCCGGGCTTCCTACAAACCTAAGGGACTGTTTACATTAATGAGTAAACCCATTTCCTTCTCCATGCTTCCTGCTGCATCAAAAATTTAAGTTTTGCATGTGGCTGGAGGGGGTGGGGGCAAGCAGTATAGGCCTATGGGGAAAACTTTGAGCTAGGGTACATTGGTACAATATATGCTGGAATTTTTCCCCTGCAGAATGAAGAATCTACATGACTCATTCAGCATACCCTTGTAAATTATCTCATAGGATATTGCAATTAGTTTGGAGACATTTGATTTCTCATTATATCCATTGTTCTATTAGCTACTTGCTCTTCTACATCCATATGTTGTTATCTGGAATTATGCCCTTTGTTTCCTGCTGCTCTGGAGCTTGGATTTATAAAAATTATCATCATAGATCCTGTATAATCCGTCAGTTTGTTTATAGCCACATTCAAGTTTAAAGACAAGCTCCCAGGACAATTTGCGGATTTGCTTGTTTATTTCGTAATGATTATGCTATTATTAATTTCTTTGGATTTGCATCTGTACAACTTCCTGATAATGACTGGGTTTCTGGTAATACCTTGGTGTAGATCTCTTGTTAATGCTTGAATTTAAATTTCCCTTGACTCGGGTTCCTTCTAGAAATAAATTTAACTATTTAACATCTACTTATAGTTCTTGTTTTCCTGGAAAATTCTTGAGTGGACATGATATACGTGATCCTGGAAATTATATTGTATTATTTTTATATCAAATACTGAAATCTCTGGCTGTTAATATCTCCAACTGTTTACAGTCTGAAGACGTATCGAAATTTGTTACTATTTAATGCCTATATTAATTTCTTTTCTATTCCATCCTCTTTTCTCAGGAGGAAAATTTATGATGAATATAATGATGAAGAGGTTGAGTTGACAAAGAAAGAGACTAAGCTCATTCGCAGATTGCTAAAGGGAAAGACACCCCATGCAGAAGTTGATCCACATACGGTTTGTAATTTCCTATGTTAAGCTTGCAATGCAGCAGCATGTATTTACCAGTATTCATGTTTTCACAAACTGAGGTCGTGTCTAATTTATTAACATGCCATATATTTCTTTCTGGCAGCCTTATGTTGATTGGTTTGAGTGGGAGGATAAGGGACACCCACTTTCAAATGCACCAGAACCAAAAAGGCGCTTTGTTCCATCCAAGTGGGAGCAGAAAACGGTATATATGCAACTGCATATTTGTCTTGCTATTTTTCATTTATCGAGAAGTCATTGTGAATCTAGAATCCTGGATAGAAGTCATGGGATGTTTAAGGATTAGACTTTGGCTCTTAAACTGGTTCCACACTTTTTAAGTCAAAGGTATACTTTCATATGCTGATTTTCATTTGATACCAGTTACTGCATTAGTTCATTTTACCATTGAGACCGTGTCTGCAAGAAACTCAATCCAACAGTTAGGGCTCCTGATTGATCACAAAAGGCATTCCTTAGAAGCCATATCTGTCAATATTAGTTGTCTATACTTGACGTACACGTCTCAAATTCTAGTCAGGTATCCTTTAGTAGTCCATATTTGCCATTGTTTCTTGTTTCAGTTGCCATACACATCTCCAAATTTTATCAAATTCTAGTGAGGTATTTACTACCTTTATACTGGTCTAGGCTCTGTGACATACACTCACCAAATACATCGCTATATTTTATATACATTCCCATGGTTGTTATAGATACAAAAGTTTTTATTCACATGTACCTTTTGACAGCTGAGTAATTACTTTTCCTTCTGATTCACTGGTAATCTGAAAGTACCAGGAAGTAGAATTCCTGTGCTGTCCATTGTGCACTTCTATTTATTAAAATGTTATATCTTAGCTTTTCGATTAGTTAGTTTATGTGACTGTCAGTTACTATTTTGAGCCAGGGAACAACGCTGATATTTTGTTGAAAAAATGAAATAGATTATTTATTATCTCTTCTGGTTTTGAGAAACTCTATTAAACTCCTACTTCTGCTTGAATGTTCTTGTTGCAGGTTGCTAGGTTGGTTAGAGCCATTCGCAAGGGTTGGATTAAGTTCGATAAACCAAAGGAGGAGCCTCAATTTTATTTATTATGGGGAGATGATTCTAATGCAGCAGAAAACAAGAGGCAGGGATTAAGTTATATTCCTGCACCTAAACCTAAATTGCCTGGTAAACCATTTGTGTTGCTTACAGAATGAATGAAAATTTCACGTTGTGTTTGGAAATAGTTTAGCTTACTGCTCTTTTGATGTTCAAAGTTCATGTTGGAAGCACCTTGTTGAATTAGATTTCACTTTCAGGCCATGAAGAATCATACAATCCATCTGTAGAATATATCCCTACCCAAGAAGAAATTAACTCTTACCAGCTGATGTATGAGGAAGATCGTCCTAAGTTTATCCCGAGAAGGTATTTATTGCATCTGTTGTCTTGTATTCATCAGTTTCTTTGTTAATTCTATGACTGTTCATCTTGATATTAATTATTTATAATTTTAGGTTCGAGTCCCTTAGAAGTGTACCTGCCTATGAGAAAGCTGTTAAGGAAGAATTTGATCGTTGTTTAGACCTTTATCTATGCCCTAGGGCTCGGAAGAAACGTGTAAGTTGAAGATGCTGTATATATCTAAAAAGCCTTGCAATTATTTCCTGAATCACTCATACTTGTTTACTATATTCTTATGCATGACTTTGATCATATTTGGATTTTTCTCAACAGCATCGTATATGCTATAGAACTTTCATTGTTTTATTTAAAGATCATTTATTTGTAGTATGACTAGTATTTTAGGAATTATAAGCACTAAATTTGGCCCCATTTTCATAGATCAACATTGACCCTGAGTCTCTTAAGCCCAAGCTACCTAGTAAGAAGGATTTGAAGCCTTATCCCTCAACATGCTATCTTGAGTATAGAGGTCACAGTGGACCTGTCAAATCTATATCAGTTGAAATATCAGGGCAATGGATGGCATCTGGTTGGTTCTGATCTTTTTTCTTTTCTTGTTTTCTATTGCTACTTATTGAGACACAATAGTATTCTTATTTATCAAATATAGTTAATTCCAGAATTCTGACATAATAATTGTTCAAAGGTTCAACTGATGGAACGGTGCGTGTTTGGGAGGTTGAGACCGGTCGTTGCCTCAGAGTCTGGAATGTGGGTGAAGCTGTTGAACACGTTGCATGGAATCCTTTGCCTGAGCTTCCCATGTTAGCAGTTTCTGCGTAAGCTAGCTTTCCAAACAGTTTTTTGACGGTTTTTGTGTAATTAGCTTTTGAGTGTTTCACGATGTTAAATATTTCTAATTTTTTGTCTGATCTTACTCTGAAGGGGGTATGACGTGATTCTGCTGAACACTGGACTTGGAGATGCAGAAGACAATATGAGGATAAAAGAGCTCCTACGTGTTGAGGAATCGCCATTAACTAATGATGACGGTAGATTTTTTATTATTTTACCTTTGTGAACTTCTATTTTTACCAATTATTTTTTATCTCATTAAATACATTTCACAGGAAATAAAACCTCTGCTGTGAGTTGGCTCCAACATACCAAGCTTGATGGCATCAGGTTGCAACACTTTAAGGTAACATGTTACATCTTCACTTGCATTCTCTGAAATATTGCATTGTTTGCTTATTTCTTCTTGGGTTTGACATTATATCAGTCTCCAACTTATGCTACTTCTTTCTATGCAGGCTGTATCAACAATTGAGTGGCATCGCAAAGGAGACTATTTCACTACAGTTGTTCCAAGTGATATCCTAGAGATAATATTTGATTTTGCTTACTTCCAATATTAAGCTCTTTCAACACTAATCTTTTTTTCTTGAATTTTGGCATAATTATCATTACTCAATATTTTAAGTGGCTCCTGCCTTTGCGTGTCTTATGAAAGCCTTAAAACTCTTCTGAGTTGGATATGGTTTCATTCTTCTAAAACCATATAATATAATATTTAAAACCAGTTGAAATTAGAAGCATATAAAAATTAGTGATATATATCATACACAACAAAACGAAGTAGTAAACTGGTCAGTAAAATTTTGCTATCGCAGAAGACTGTTTGTTTGTGTGAGGAAATTAACACCGGTAATATGTTGCTTTGCTGTAGACATTAGCATTATTTATTTCATGAGTAATGTAAGATGGATGTAGCACTTGCGATGTCTTGTTTTAATTTTTATGAGTGAATATAATATCTAAAGTAACCTCGGCATCATGCCAAGACTTTATTCTTAATATATTGTATAAGACTTAACTGTTCATCTATGAAACAATATAACGCTAAAAATGATTGGAACAAGAGCTAGTCCACTTAATACTGATGAAACAACTTTTCCCTTAAGTTCCTGGTATCACTATTCACCATCATCTGAAATAAATAGCGAGTACGCCGAGTAGTCTACTAGAACATGTTTATTTTTATATAGAGCTATTTTGTTGGACTTACAGAAAACTGGTACTAATTTTTCTGGTACTTATGAGGTAAAGGTTCATTGTTTGAATTATATTTGGAGCGTGCAGTCTGTTTATTCTTTCATATTCAGTATATTACTGATCGATATCTCAAGTGTGAGCCTTGACCTATAATGCACGTGATTCTAGAGCAATATTATTACATCAACTCTCCAAGAAGCATAGCCAAAATTCTATCAAGAAGTTACATGGGCTTCCGGTTTCATCTGTCTTCCATCCAGTGCGTCCCATTTTCTTTGTTGCAACTAAGAAAAATATTCGTGTTTATGATCTTCTGAAGGCAAAGCTCATTAAGAAGCTTGAAACAAAGCTTCGGGAGATTTCATCCATTGCTATCCATCCTGGGGGTAAAGTGTTATTTATTATGCTCAAATATATTGAACTGCAAAGTTACCCAAGTAATTCGGGCAAGATCATGGCAGTTGTCTCATTTTTAATCTCATAATAATGGTCATTCACTAAAAAAAGTTCTTGCTTACAGGTGACAATGTAATTGTGGGGAGCAAGGAAGGAAAAATGTGCTGGTTTGATATGGACCTTTCATCTCAACCATACAAAACTCTGAAGTATGTCAATAGATCCTGTTCTAACTTTTAGTTATTTTCACAAAATTGTGGCAGCCTCGCCCCAATTTATTCCCTATCATTCAAAGGCTAGGTATTCCTACACTGAGAGTTGAACTTGGGATCTTCAACATTGAACCTTCTGAATTGACAGGAGGTGCCGGGCAATGGTCCTCTTGCTTTTGGGATCTTCTTTTGTTAGCTCAGTTCTTTAATGAACATATTATCGATATCATATTTATCAATCTAGAATCTTACTGTTTGTAGTTTGTAATCATGATTCCTTTTTATTTAGATTTGTTTGGGTACCAACATATGCTTGTGCATCCATATGCCAAAAATCATTTCAAGGTTGCATTTTGGTGGTACCTACTCTATATATTAACAGTTGGGATAATTATACCCTTACAAAGTGCACAAAAAACCTTTAAGTATGCATCTGCCATGTTTAGGCCTACACTTACTGTTTTAATATAACGTTGTGTTTGATATGTGAGAATTGAGTGAAGTGAGAATAAAATGAAACAGGGAATAAAATGGAATTAATGTGGAAATGGAATGCTCAGTTCCATTTCCATGTTTGGGTGCAATTAGAGAATGATGTGGGAATGAGCATATTGCGAAGTATTTTTTTATTCCCACTTAAGTGCAATGTTCGTTCCCTAACACATTGGGAATGGTCATTCCCACATAAAGCGGGAATTGATGAGAAGTGAAATGAGGTTTCTAGCTTCCAGGAACACTTCATGTTTGGTACGCATGAATCAGAAGTGGGAATTGACATTGCATTCCCACTCATTCTCGCGTACCACGTGAGGTGTAAGACTTCCAATACTTCATGGTCTACTCTAAAAGTTTTTGAAGGATTCATGATTAAGAGAAAACATTCTATATAAGTGCTAATTTTTTTAGTGGCATTAATGATCATTTTATTCTGATGTTGTGTTTCTTTTGTTAAAATATCTCTAGGACACATCCAAAGGACATAACGAATGTTGCCTTCCATCGATCATACCCTCTATTCGCTTCTTGTTCCGATGACTGTACAGCATATGTATTTCATGGAATGGTGTACTCAGATCTTAACCAGGATCCTCTCATTGTTCCTTTGGAGATTCTCCGTGGCCATACATCCTCAAACGGCAGAGGTAACTTCATAACTGTTATCTTTTTTAATGTATTTTGTGTTTCTTTTATTAACATTGATGTTGGTTTTAGATTTGCATTAAGAGCATATTATGTCATAGAAGCCTGTCTGAGTGAGCTTGTTTTGCTTATTTTAGAACATCAAATTCTCAGGTAACTACCAGTACAATGTTCCTTAAGGCCAGCAAGAGAAAGTGTAGGAGTAGGTCATCTTGTATGTCTACTATCTATGTGATTGTCAGGAATCTGCTATGATCCTTTCTAAGCGAAACCAGGATTGAACTCTATCAGGTCCTGCTTCATTGCATATAAAACTGTAGGAACTGAAGTTGCACAGAAGCATCATGGATTTGTCTTCCTTCTCCAGATGGAAATTTTTTTCTCCCCACTTCATTAAAAAAGAAAGAAAAATGGGTGCCCCTAAATCTCATCTATTTTGATATAAGTCCCCCAAATGATCATATTTTGAAATTAGCCCCTCTAAACCTTTAAGTTGTCTCCCCATGTTTCCTTTTATTTAACCCCAATCCAAGTAATGTCTGTTATAGTTTGTGTTTTACCTTTTACCCTTGTCTTCAACCCAGCCTCTTCCAGCCGATTGTCTCTTTTAAACCCATGTAAAATTAACATTTTTTCTCTATTAATAGCAAATGAAAATGGTCCTCATAAGGTTGAAGGTTTTCTTCTGAACATACATCGTAACTGAGATTTGAAGCTAGAGATCTCATGGTCTTTGTATCTCCATAAATATTATCATCTCTGTTCTCCGTCCCCCATAGTGCAAAGCTTTGAGCACAACATACATGAAATAGTGTACAGAGACTTAATGAACCTCATGAGTTATGCACCCAACATGACAACAAAGAAACTTTTATTATTGCTTTGCAGCAACAATAATTGCAGGCAACATCAGATGTTGCTTACTCTTGTTATGTCCAAAATCTCATTTCTCCAATCTAAGAAATAATCACTTGCATTATCCAATGACGTCTTTCATTCAAGTGGTAAATTAATTGTTGATGGACATATCTACAGTTGATTCAAAGAGGGGTTTTGGTGGCGGTTTTTTTTTTCCCGTTACCAACATCCAATACGTAATTCACCTGAGTTAAGGTCTAGCAATTTAGAGTCTTAAAGGTCTAACAATTTAGAGTCTTAGACTAGCATGCACTGATTTGAGACAACCTAAGTGTTTTGAGAGGATTTATTTCAAAATAGGAAGACTTTGGGAACTTCGTATCAAGAATGGATTTGAGATATGGGGGACCAACATCTGAGAGACTCTTTTTTTCTCCCACGACTATGACTCAATAAAATTAGGTTTAACAATCTTCTGATTACCAACTCCATGGATTTAAAATGAAATGTTTATATCTCCTGTGTAGATTTGCCATGCTCAAGGAGATTTATATTAATTAAATCATTAAATGTCTCCTCGGAAAAAATAAACTAGTATGTCAGAGCTTTCCAAACGTTATGGAAGAATGCTAGGTGCAAATGCTGAACTTCGCATAATGTGGGATTCAATTTGAACACACTATAGAACATTTAATGCTCTAATGAAAGAATAAGACATAAATCATCCAATTTGAGGCAGTGGCATATAATATGCTCTCAGTATCCTTATATTCAAAGAAACTGAATTCAGGGAAGTGAATCGACACTGATGTTTTTCCCCCTTCTGTAAGAAAAGTTGACATGAAGGATGGAAAAAGAAAAGAGATATTCTATCAGTTTCTCTGAAGTTCATGTTATCCTATATATGCAGGTGTGTTGGATTGCAAGTTCCATCCAAGGCAGCCATGGTTGTTCACTGCCGGTGCTGACTCTGTTATTAAGCTTTACTGCCACTAAGACATCGCGAAATAGCCAGTTATTATGCCAGAGTTCATATCTCAGCAAGGCAACCAAAGGAATGCCATTGATTGTAGTGAGAGACGACCTAACCTCAAAAAAATGTTTTTAACAGTTGCACTTCAAATGGAGTTTTAATCGACATGGCAGTTGTATTCGGTTGATTTCAGTTCAAGTTCATTGATTTGAACACAAAGTCAGGCTAGTAAATCCGACTTGTACAAGCTCTGTATCGTATGCATCTTTGAAACAGACAGAAGCAAGCAGCTTCAAAGTTAAATATACTATTTGACAAGCATGAGTAACTTCGAAGCTTGAAATTTTGTATCAGGTAGATGGTTAAAAAAATTATTTTATGGACGTTTTGTGCAAATTTTGTAATATATGGAGTTCTTAGGTATATTCTTTCCAGAAAAGTTACAACATTTGAGGTGATATTTTAAGACAAACGGTAATGGCAAAAAATAGTCATCAGAATTTATCTTTAATCATCTGGCAACGATAGTGATCCAACAGTAGAAAAAATTTCTCATTTGCGTTATTGTTTTCCTGGTCAGAATTTGGAACCACTTATATGGTTGATGCCTGCTTGATACTTTTCGAGTACACTTCCTCTACTGATACGTCATATATTTTGCATTATGGGGTATAAAGACCACCTGATTCTTGTTTAGTTATAAGAGCTGGTTTACAGCTGAGTCAACTCTTACCAAACACGCTAAAACTATTCTAAAATGCTTATGCAGATGAACCTTACTTGGGAAAATATTCTTTAAATAGTGTATCGACTGACTAATCATGAGTACTTACACAAATATGGATGTGCCTTGGGACAAGAAAAACCCTTATCCTAATCTATATAATTTGGAGATGAATACCAATAAAATAAAAGAAATGTTTACGGATACGGGGAAAAAACACAAATAAGATTGAGAAAGTGTACAGGTCATATAATAGAAGACTTGTTAAAAAATATTAAATTTCTCAAACGACATTCCATAAATATGTTCGACATACTTAAAAAGCTATGAAATATTTGGATCATCGAAATGATCTCAACTTCATTAGTCTAGTGATCAAAATAATTTCAATTAAAATCAATACACATATTCACATATTTACACACGTAGATATTCACTTTATCTCATCACGTCCACGTACAGCTATGTACATAACTTCTTCCAATCCTAATGGGGAAGCCAGCCTCCTCTTCGCCTCACCTCCGGTCACCACAACCCAAAATAGACCTTCTGGCAGTCAACTTTTATCCAGAAAGCGATTTCCGAACCGACCGTGTCCACTCAAAACCTAGACGGGTCCAACTATATCCACTCCCAAACAGGGAGGGAGAGAGAGAGAGAGAGAGAGAGAGAGAGAGAGAGAGAGAGAGAGAGAGAG
>BQKN01046916.1:0-20446 GCA_022839385.1 Asparagus kiusianus | reverse complement strand
TGACGTCAATGAAGAAAACACCAATTTTTTCCGCGAACAATCTGGCGACCACAGTGGGAGCCACCGATCTCGCTGCCGAGATCGGAGCGTCGCAGCCGCGGATCTCGATCCCGGTCGTGGAGGAGGTCGAGTATGAGTTCGACCAGCAGAAGTACGAGGAGTACGTGTCCTCGTCCGGATCTACCTCCCCCCGTAAGTCCAAGAAATCCCAGAAGTTCTCCTCCAGGAGAAGAGTCCGTTGGTGCGAAGAAGTTGAAGCCACCAACGACAACCTCACCCAGATCGACGCTAAAGTTGCGTTGGGTGAAGTCCCACCGGCCTCCAAGCAGGTCAAATCCGCCATTGAAGGCGTGGTGACTCTCTCTAAGAGAGCTCGCCAGAGGCAGCGTCAACGCCTCGCGAAATAATTCGCAAAGGCCATGGAGTCCGTTGACGGGGTCCGCTACAATGCGGATCTGAAGAACAAACGAGGCAAACAGCCTCAACAACAAGTGAAGGGTGGTTCCTCCAAGCCATCGACGATGGAGTGGGTCCGTGTCAAACGGAATCGCTCGACGCTGGAGGAGCGCATCCGCAAACGCCGTGCGTTATCCACGCAAGCACGGGCTAAAGCTGAAGAAGCCCGTCGGAAGCTACAGAAGAAGGTGGTCAAGAAGCCACCATCAACTCGCAGAGTTTGGAGGCCGAAGTCTGAAGCGGCGGTTCAGACCAAGGAGCGACAACTGCAGCCTCCGAAAGTTCAAGCTCCGGCAAATCAACCCAAACAGCCGGTGATTTCTGCAACTGCTCCGGGAGATCCTACAGGACCATCCCAGAAGAGGAAGTCGGTTTTGGAGCACCTCGGTCCACTTCCCAAAGAACGAGGCAAAGCTCCAGTTCAAGAACGGTTGGGGCCAATGAAGAAGTCCCAAATAGTTTAGCATGCTGGGGGTCGCCGCAACCCTCAACATTTGGAGAAAATCGTGGCACCCAAGCGCACAAATTTGCGCATTGAAGTACAAGAGCCCGCTGAAGGTTCATGCCTACAAAGGCGCGTTTCAAGGCGTGTGACTCTGGATGGTCCGAAGAAGACAATTCATCCTCAGAAGGAAACGTTGTCATCTGATGACGACGACGTTATACCTGGGAGATCATGCCAACACACGACACGTTGCTCCGACCTTCAAACGGACGAGCTATACTATCGTGCCGGGGGTACGAGTAAATCCAAAAAGAGGAGCCCTCGAAGGTTCGAAACTCAGTGTCCTTGCTCAAAGCTCATTCGGGCGGTACTGTCTGAATGCAACTGTGTCAAGGCAGTCCCCGAGAGAGTTTCGGTGTTCGAAAGACTCAACACTGAAACGCCAAAGCCAAGGTCTAGGCGTTTCCGAAGAAGAAGAACGATGGTCGAAGACGGTGAACATTCAAGGGTCACCGCCAACATGACCAGCATAGGAACATCGGCTCAGGATAACCCCGAGGCGATTCCAGAAATACCTCAACGCGTAACTCGTCTACAATCCGGGGCTATTATTCGTGCGACGTATGGTAGGGTTTGAACAAGAGTACCTTCGGGAGATGAAGAATCAAATGCTGGCTCAGCAGTTGCGTCTGATAACACCGTGTCCAGTGAAGGACAACCCCGCGAGTCGTTTATGATAAGCGCGGAGCAAGTGGCCAAAATGCTCGAAGATGCCATGGCCAAGCAACAGGAAAGCTTTAGGTTCGAAATGCAGATGGCTATGCAGAACATGAGAGAGATGCATGACCAACAGATTCAAGCATTGAGGAACCAACAAGGCGAACCAAGTCGTCAGACCCAGAACAACCTGGAAGATAAAGACACAAATGAAGCTCGTAATACCAATAACCCTCCCATCAATCCAGGGGGTGGTAACGAGAATACGAGCGAAGACACAGTTGAAAGCCTGAAAATTAAAAATCTCAAGAGCAAAACCAATACCTTGATTTCTGCTCAAGAGACGAAAAAGACGGGCATTCCTTGTCCATACCCAAGAGAATGGGAATCAATCCCATATCTGGCGAAGTTTAGTCTAATTAACTTCACGCCGTTTAATGGGATGGGTTCACCCACTCAGCATTTGATTTACTTCAAATCGCACTTGGGAGTCATCTCTGGTAATGAGCCTCTGATGGTGCGGTCATTCGTTGGCACTCTTCGCGGAGCCGCCTTCGATTGGTATCGTCGCCTCAAGCCGGGAAGCATAAACAGCTAGGACGACATGGAGACTAAATTCCTCACAAACTTCTTCGACGACGACACCGAGATCTCCATCGGATCGTTGCTCGATGAAAAGCAGAAAGATGGGGAGTTAGTCGACACCTTCGTCAAAAGGTTCCGGAACAAGGTAATGAATTGCCGGGACCCGATCACTGAGGAATTCATCCTCCAGACCTGCCACAACAACCTTTCGCTGGATGTGTTGGAAGCAATGGGCACAGAACCATCCAAGACCTGGAAGGATTTGAAGGTTCGAGGGGAGCAAGCTGAGCGATTCCTCAGAAGAAAGAAGGTGGAGAGAGACCAACCGGCAACAAATCCTCCGAAACAGAACTTCAACCAAAAAGGAAAAGGTAAAGCTCATGCTAATGCTGTTGATGCTAACCAAACTTTTCAGTTACAACCTCAGCAACAGCAGCAGCAACGAACGCCACAACAATCGCAGCCGCATTGGCAGCAACGGCCTCAGAAGCAAAAGTCTTCGGAGCCGAGGTTTCCCAAAGTCTACTCCTTCAAGGATGATGAAGTTCCCGGCATCTTCAAGTACTTGTTAGAGAACAATAAAATCCAGTTGCCGGCGATTGTAGATCATGAAGGGGCCAGCAAGGTGACGGACCCGAAGTACTGCGCGTACCACAGAGCAGTCCACCACCCAACGAAGTCTTGCTACCACCTCAAGGACAAGATCCAGGCGTTAATCGACGTAGGGGTCATAACTCCGAAACCGGCCAAGAATGTGGGAGCAAACGCGGTGTCAATCAGTTTCGGATCGGTGCCTATAACTTGGTTCGAGCCAAAGCGCATCACCAAAGTCGGGATGAAGACGGTGAATGATGACCCACATGGACAGCGCCAGAAAGGACTTGTGCCACACACAGCCCTAAATGGTGAAATTCTCTGGGTGCACCCCGACCTGATTAAAGATGAACAATGGGTCGGATCGTCATCCAAGAAGAGCTCAAAAGGGAAAGGGAAGTCTTGTTGCGGAGTCTCTGCTATCCCAGGAGAAGATGACGAAAGAATCCCCGCTTTCCCACTTTCCGACGAAGAACAGGAGGTCTTTGCGACCCGAAGTGGAAACGAGTATCACTTCAAATATCCATCTCCTGGTGATCAATTAGCCGAGCAGGGGGTGACAAAACGGGGACCAGCCAAGACTCTCACAGAGCTTGGGGTAATTACGGTTCCTAAACCGGTTAAGGAGGCTCGACGACAGCCGGCAGATAAACAGAAAGAAAAGAGGCCTGAGGAGGTTCAAAATCCGAAGCAGTCTCGTTTCAGTCGTCCGATTGGAAAAGACAAACCGGAGAGTTCAAAAACTCCGCGTGCCTTCGACATCATGGCTCAGCTAGCCAATATTCCAGCGCGGATAATGCTATATGAGCTGATGCGGTTGTCCAAAGAAACTAGAGAAGCCTTGCAAGAGGCCTTGGCCGATTCAGAAGCGTTTCTCACTCGGGTCAAACCAGCTCCCGAAGAACTAGAAATCTTAGCTCAACAGTGCAATGTAGCAGCCAAGAACATTCCCTGCATCACTTTCACCAAAGAGGACATGCAGACAAAGAATTCAAACCATGATCGGCCCCTGTACTTCGTCGGGTACATTGTCTCCAGTGAAGTCAACCGAATCCAAGTGGATCCGGGTTCCGCTGTGAGTATTATGCCACTTCGCCTAATGCATAGCCTTGGCATTCCAGTCAGCAAGTTGGCGTCTACAGGCACGGTCATTTACGGATTCAACACCAGCGGGTCAAGGCCTTTGGGGAAAATCCGAATAAAGTGCCAAATGGGCGATCTAAAGACGGAGGTCACGTGCTACGTGATTGATGCTGAGACATCCTATAATTTACTATTGGGTCGGCCTTGGATCCATAGTAATGTTATAGTTCCCTCAACTCTACATCAGTGTTTGAAGTATGTCGACACTGATGGAAGGGTTAGGACGGTGGTCGCGGATAAGCAACCATTCAAAGGGTATGAGAATTACTTCACTGATTCTCTCCTTTATGGTAACGAATCCGATACGGAACTATCGATCCAGGGCACGGACAGCGGAGAACAAGCTGATTCCGAGGCCGGATTCGATTACAATGGTGGTTTTGTTTTGAATGACATTGTACCCTTTGTAATCAATCTCGACGATGAACAATCGTCAGATGGCGGTTGTAACTGGCAACTTGCCGATATTGAAATAAATCATGATTTAGAGTACTCCTTGTCTCTCGATGATGCGATAAAGGGATTATACGATAATCCAGATTTATATATGCCGCTCCGATCATCTTATGTAACGAAGAGAAGTCTCCAGCATTCTTTCGGAACAACCCGGATTATTCCTGCCAAAATAGGGGGACAAAAAGAAGTGGTTTACGGTAAAGGAGAGAATCTTCCGTTGCTAGATCATTTCCTAAAAGAAGATGAGGATGACGACAAATCTGTTCTGCATTTATCTAAGTATAGTCCGGAAGCGCGCATGCTCATGGAAAAACAAGGATACGATTTCACACTCGGAGAAGGTTTATACTTCGATCGAGGTTCCCGTATCCCAGTCAAAGCGGCATATGTACCAAAAGGGAAACCGGATGACTATTATCGTCATAAGAGAGGTTTAGGCTATGTTTTATCAGATGACGAATGTGGTTGGCAAATTATCGATCAAATTGCTAACAAGGCTAAGGATGGGTACTTGCCAGAGTCTTCAGCTGAGGATTCCGACACAAGTTTGGGAGAAATGTTCAAGACCTTAATGTCGAACATGACTACAGCTGATCCATCTACGTTAGAGGACGACGATCAAATGCCAACGTGGGAGGACCCATGGGTTCATCACCTAAACATGCAGTATGGTGATAGGTTCGAACAAAGAGAGCCACCCACGGAATCGACTTGTTGACTTGATTCCAAATATGGCAGTTAATCCGCTTCTGAGTTCGAGTCCGGAATTGATCTTGATTCGATCGTTGTATCACCGAGTTCGCTCTTGTTTAGATGACTCGGTGATTCCCCGAAACGTTGGTTTGATTCCGCGTGCGAGTGGATGCGTTCCAATGCTTGGGTGTGATTTGTTGGCTTCGTCGCCTCGTTAACCTGCTCCGTTGCGTATGGCTTGGCTTCGGCGTTAGCGGGATAACGGTCGTGCTTGGATACGTCGCTCGATGATCAGTTCTATGTTGAAGCAACCAACTCGAGCTAAAAATCAAGAAATCAGGAATCGACTTCAAGATTCAAACATCGAAGCCGAGAGGAGGCAATCGATGACTAATCCTCCAAACTCAAACTTTGCCTCCCGTGGTAAGGGCAAAACACCTGCAGCGGCTGTTGACGCTAATCAAACGTCACAACAGTAGTCCCGGAGACAACAGAAAACTTCGGATCAGAGGCCTCAAAAAGAGTACTCCTTCAAGGATGAAGATGTTCCAGCCATCTTCAAATCCCTCCTTGACAATAACAAGATCAAGCTCCCACCGATCACGAATCAGGAGGAAGCTGATAACACTGCGGATCCGAAGTACTGCGCATACCACAGGAGGATCCTTCATCCTACCAAGGCCTGCTTTACTCTAAAGAACAGTATCCAGACCTTGGTTGAAGCCGGCGTCATAACGCTGGAGTAAGCCAGTCAAGAATGGCGAAACTCCAGTGGGTGCACGAGTATAAACTGTATCCCAAAACTCCGACCGGTATAAGAGTATAAACTGCTTCCTGAAACTCCGAAAAGTATACGAGTATAAACTGCTTCTCAATCCTCCGACCGGTATAAGAGGTTAAACTACTCCCTGATACTCCAATAGATATAAGAGTCTAAACTATTCCCTTTCTTCCACGGGAAGTTCCTGGAGAGCGCCATGTGTGGTATTCTTAAGGATAACCCGATCATGCGGTTAATGCAACAATAAACCCAGTTTTGCAAAGAAAGCTGGGGGTGGATAATTCATGTAACGGGAAGTTCCCGAAAGAATGTTAAGTGTAATATTCTTAGGGATAACCCGGTCATGATGAATAAAGTGATAAACACTAAACTCCTAATTTCCGAACACTTGATTAAACAGGAAAGAATTTTGGTCTATCAATCATTGACCATTTGTCGAAACCCTTTGTGTTAAGTCCTTATCACTTAACATCAGGGATCCCCTTCCGAGTGATTTGTACGAATCAACATTCCTATAATGATTTGTACTCTTACTCTCACTTTTCACTTGGTCAAACCTTCCTACAGTTAGGACCAAAACCAAAATCACCTCTCGATTCCTTCAACGAACGAGAGGTCCACTTTCAAATCGAGTGATCAAACCTTCCTACAGTTAGGGTCATCTCAAACTCCCGCTTGGTCAAACCTTCCTACAGTTAGGACCAAAACCACAATTCATTCTCGATAAACGAGAAATTCATCTTTACCTCGGTAATCAAACCTTCCGACAGTTAGGGTTATCCGAATCTTTTCGATTCTCAGAGTGGAGATCCCACTCTCAGTTTCATCTTTCCGGATTCTGGGGGTGGAGATCCCACCTCGAGTTTCCTTTCCTTTCTTTTTGGGGAATAGAATATAAAATTCTTCCTCCCCACACCAACCTTTTTCAAGAGTTTATCAATCTTGGACTCATCCTAGGTATTTTATCCCGAAACCTAAGCAGGGATAAGTCTGCGCCTAACACGCGCTGCCGGTTTAGTCTTTTACCGATTGAAGAAGACACCAGAGTCCGATTCTGGGGAATTTCATCCCGAAGCCTAAGAAGGGATGAGTCAGCGCCTAACACGCGTTGCCGGTTAGTCCTTGACCGTTAAAAAGGACAAGCCCACATATTCCACATTGTGGCAGGTCGTTATTAATAACGCCATAATCCGTGCTTCACACGTACGGGGTATTTTATCCTGAAACCTAAGTAAGGATAAGTCGGCGCCTAACACGCGTCGCCGGTTAGTTCTTAACCGTTAAAAAGAACACTCGTCCATATATTCAACATTATGGCAGGTTGTTATTAATAACACCAAAATCCATGCCTCACACGTGTGGGGAATTTCATCCTGAATCCTAAGGAAGGATATGCCGACGCCTAACACGCGTCGCCGGTTTAGTCTTTCGCCGATTAAAAAAGACACCAGGGTCTAAACCTGGGGAATTTTATCCCGAAACCTAAGTAGGGATAAGCCAACGTCTAATACACGTTGCTGGGTAGCCTATTCCCATAATAATGGCAAAGTCTACATATTCGAAGTTGTAGCACAAAGTCTAAAGGAGTTCATTCCTTTAGCACAACGTCACATGCGGAACGGATTTAAACAATCCGCATGTAAGCCCGATTCAAACGGTAATCGGTAAGTGCATGTCAAATCCGTTGAAGGCTGAGGATTTGCCAAAAATCCTAAGTCAACGTCTCATACACGTTGCTGTTTAGTCTTTTCACAGGAGAAAGACGAAGTCTACGTATTCGAAGTCGTAGCACAAAGTCTAAGGGAGTTTATTCCTTTAGCGCAACGTTACATGCGGAACGGATTTAAACAATCCGCATGCTAGCCCGACTCAAACGGTAGTCGGTAAAGGCTTATCAAATCCGTTGATGGCTGAGAATTTGCCAAAAATTCTATGAATACGAGTCATTGATGCATCAATTCTATGGGTTGGTCTCGTGACTCGAGTATCCGCCATGCTCCAATACCTTAAGAGCTTAAACTGTGTATACTCCAGCAGACGTACGAGTATAAACTGTGTCAAACGTCGAACAGCGCATCACAATGAAGCCTGGACGCCGGACAACGCATCACAATGAAGCCTGGACGCCGGACAACGCGTCGCAATGAAGCTCAAACGCCGGACGACGCCGTCAATCGATGATCAGTTCTATGTTGAAGCAACCAACTCGAGCTAAAAATCAAGGAATCGAAGGAATCCGGGACAGAAGCCATTCCAAAGTCCCGCTACGCCGACTGAAGGTTGGGACAATCACATCCAAAGTATTCCAGACTCTTCTATAAAAGAATGAGACTGAAATACTTTGGAGGGGTATCTGTAGGCGTATAAAATTGCCTACGGGTCCCTTAGCACAGCTCGACGACGTTAATTCAACAAACGGACCATCGAGCGACGTATCCAAGCACGACCGTTATCCCGCTAACGCCGAAGCCAAGCCATACGCAACGGAGCAGGTTAACGAGGTGACGAAGCCAACAAATCGCACCCAAGCATTGTAACGCATCCACTCGCACGCGGAATCAAACCAACGTTTCGGGGAATCACCGAGTCATCTAAACAAGAGCGAACTCGGTGATACAACGATCGAATCATGATCAATTCCGGACTCGAACTCAGAAGCGGATTAACTGCCATATTTGGAATCAAGTCAACAAGTCGATTCCAAACCAAGTCAACCACAAACCGAATCAAAGTCCAAATCAACAACGAATCGGAACCGGAAACACCGAAAAACCCGAACGACGGACGAAACGAACCCACCCGGGGGGGCCCGGCCCGGGCCGACCCACCCCGGGGTGGCTCGGCATGAGCCGAGCCACCCCAAGGTGGCCGGCAATACCCCTCCCCCCTTTGTGTTGTGTACACGTGCTCGTATGCACGGGTTCGTTTGGCTATAAATAAGGGGCTTGGTTCATTTGTTAAGTGGTTGGATTTTGGAGGAAGGCGAAGCCCTGCTGGATTGGAGATTCAAAACTTAGAAAAGATTCAATCTTTGGAGGCTTCAAGACTTGTTCATCCGGATCTGGTGCTCAGCGATCGACAACGCCAAATAAGGCAAGAGTTCGAGAGGGATCGGATCTGAGATCTACACGATTTTCCTCCGGATCTAAGCTTGGTTCTTAGATCCCGAGAAGAGTCTCGAATTCGCTTGGTCGATTTCGACACTTGGGCTACTATTTTCTTGGTGAATTAGTACCCCACCCGGCTATTATTTCCTTCGTGAGATAATACCCGTCATATCGTGTAGATCCGACCGGATCGAGATTACGCGGTGGTCCACGGCAAACAACCCCGGCGCAGGCAAAGAACCCACACAAAGCGAGTGACCGCATAACAGGAGCTCGCGATTCGTTCGACAAACAAGGATAAAATTTGTAATCTTTCTTTTTCTTATTTTTAATTTTCATTGTAACTGGATCTTATAAAAAGACCGGATCTTTGTAACCGATAAACAGTTATTGAGATGGCAATGATATCAATGAAGAAAGACATAGATTTTCCCGCGAACAAGGACGAAGTAGTCCAAATTAATATGGGCGATGAGGCCAATCCAAAGCCCATATTTATCAGCGGTAGTCTTTCCCCAGATGAGAAGGAGGAATTAATCGCCCTGATCAGAGAATACATTGATGTCTTCGTCTGGAACTACGAAGACATGCCAGGACTCGACCCCAATGTGGCGATGCACCGCCTCGATATCAAACCGGATGCCAAACCTGTCAAACAACAGCAAAGACGGTTTCGTCCGCAGATTATGGAAGACATCGAGGCAGAGGTTAAGAAGTTGATCGACTCAGGATTTATCCGGGAGGAGCAACATCCAGACTGGTTAGCCAACATCGTTCCCGTCATGAAGAAGAATGGCAAAATCAGGATCTGTATCGACTTCAGGAACCTGAATGAAGCATGTCCAAAAGACGATTTTCCTCTCCCAATCACGGATGTCATTATCGACAATACATGCGGATTCGAGAGAATGTCCTTCATGGACGGCTTTTCGGGGTACAACCAAATCAAGATGCACCCAGACGACGAGAAGCATACCGCATTCAGAACGCCCCTCGGTGTCTTTTGCTACACGGTGATGCCTTTCGGTCTGAAGAACGCAGGTGCCACATACCAACGAGCGATGACTAAGATTTTCCAGAAACACCTCAGGAAAACGGTTGAATGCTACGTTGATGATTTAGTGCTAAAAAGCCGCAACAAAGAAGATCACATCAAGGACTTGAGAACGATGTTTGATCTCATGCGGAGTCATCAATTGAAGATGAATCCCACAAAATCTTTCCTCGGAATGTCCAGCGGAAAGTTCCTTGGATTCGTCGTCACCACTAAGGGTATACACATCGACCCAGACAAAGTAAAGGCGATACATGAGTTGCAGCCCCCGAGAAATCTAAGAGAGCTCAGAGGATTGCAAGGGCGTTTAGCTTACATCCGGAGGTTTATCTCAAATCTTTCTGGGAAGTGCCAACCATTTTCTAAGCTAAACAAGAAGGGCGTATCATTTGTTTGGGACGATGCTTGCCAAAAAGCACTCGAAGATATCAAGACGTATCTGATGAATCCCCCTGTTCTTGTTGCACCAAAATCGGGTAAACCGTTCTTGATATACATCAAGGCGATGAACCATTCGATAAGCGCTTTGTTAGCACAAGACGATGATAATGGTCACGAACAGGCAGTTTATTACCTAAGTCGGACCTTGATAGGCGCCGAGTCTCGGTATCCGATGATCGAGAAAGAATGTCTCACATTGGTATTCGCAGTACAGAAGATGCGACATTACTTGGTTGGCCAGACGATTTACGTCATTGCTAATGTTAATCCGGTACGGGTATTCATGACTCAACCAGGTTCGATGAATTGGCGGTTAGCAAAGTGGGCCCTTCTCTTGTCCCAGTATGATCTGCACTTCAAACAGCAGAAGTCGGTCAAAGGACAAGCGATTTGTGACCTTTTGGCGGCAAGTCCGACAACAGATACAGTTGAGGTATATGATGACTTGCCAGATGAAACCCACGAGGTTAATACCACATCACACCAACAAGTATGGCAGTTATACTTTGATGGTGCTTCGAGAGCAGTCAATAAGGCAATAACCCCTGGATGTTCCAGAGTCTCCTCCGGAGTTGGTGTCGTCTTAGTGTCCCCAGGGAAGCACGTGATGCCTCGAGCATACTCACTGACTGGACCCTGTTCCAACAATGTAGCCAAGTACAACGCACTCCTCATTGGACTTAGTTTCGCCAAGGAGCTGGGGGTCGAATATCTCGAAGTTTTTGGGGATTCTCAATTGATAGTCAATCAAGTCCGTGGAGAGTATGAAGTCAGGAACCCAGACCTGATCCCGTACCACCAGGAGGCCATCAGAATGGTAGATTCTTTTGAAGAATTTTATATCGAATACATCCCGCGTCTCCAGAACGCTTATGCAGATGCACTGGCAGCACTAGCAGTATCACTCGCGCAACCGCCCGAAACTGAACTGCTAGTCACAGTAAGATCACACCAACTCTGTATACCCATATATGATATGGATATCGAAGAGGAGGATGATAGAAACGTAAACGCTAAAGAGGTGAACTCAACCCAAATCGGGTCTGAGTCCCGAGATTGGCGCTTTCCCATCATTGATTATGTCCAATATGGCATTTTGCCGGAGGATGTAAAAGAAAAAGAATCAATCCGCCGAAGAGCACCACGGTTCTTCTATAATACCGAGACCCGTACGTTATATCGCCGAGGGTACGATGATTTGCTTCTCCGATGCCTTTCGAACGAAGAAGCAAAAGAAGTTCTCAAGGAAGCACACGAGGGAGAATGCGGTGCGCATCAGCCCGGTCCCAAGCTGTATGATCGAATCAGAAGAATAGGATATTTCTGGCCAACAATGGTTCGTGACGCAATCGAGTACGCCCGAGAATGTCACGCTTGTCAAGTGCATGCGAATTATATGCATCAACCGCCGGAGCGGTTACACACGTCAACCACGTCCTGGCCATTCGAAACATGGGGTATGGACATTGTTGGTCCTATTTTTCCTCCTTCAGTTAAAGGTGATCGATTTATTCTCGCTATCACCGACTATTTTTTAAAGTGGGCTGAAACGATTCCGCTTAAAGAAGTGAAGACGAACAACGTCATCAATTTCATTAAGCATCATGTCATATACCGACACGGCGTTCCAAGACGGATCATTCATGACAATGGCCCGCAGTTCATAAGCAACGCCTTCATCCGGTTCTGTGACAAGTTCAAGATCCAAGATGTTTCGTCAACAGCTTATTATCCCGCTGCGAATGGATTAGCTGAGGCTTTCAACAAGACGATCATCAAGATCCTGTCAAAACTCGTGAAAACCAATAAGCGAGATTGGGACGATAAACTCGGCGAAGCACTCTGGGCTTATCGCACCACAATACGCACTCCTACGGGAGCCACTCCATATTCATTAGTGTACGGATGTGAAGCTGTGCTACCATTAGAGATTCAAATCCCCTCCCTTCGGATCGCTCTCGCAACGGAGATGACGACTGAAGAACAGCATCAAAAACGTCTCGAAGAACTCGAGAGGCTGGACGAAAGGCGCTTGGAAGCTCAACAACACATTGAATTCTATCAGGCTAGAATGTCAAGGGCTTTTGACAAAAGGGTTCGCCAAAGAAGCTTCAAGGAAGGAGATCTGGTCCTCGCTGCTCGTCGACCAATAATCCTCAACTCCAAGAAGAAAGGTAAATTCGAACCCAAGTGGGAAGGACCGTTTGTAATAGACACAGTCTATTCAAACGGTGCTTATCACCTAATTTCTTTAGAGGGTGACAGGCAATTAATGCCAATAAATGGGAAGTTTTTAAAAAAGTACTATCCCTAGTACATTCAGGATAACTCATTTATCGGGAAGTTCCTTGAAGAATATTACACTTAATATTCTAGAGGATAACCCAAATTCATTTTTACCTCCAAATTTCCCTCACTGATCGATTTCAATTGACAGTGGGTTCACAAAAATGTTCTTCTGACCCTCTTGATTCTTTCCATGAACAAGAGGTTCACTTTCAGTACGGAGTCCCCTTTCGATAAACGAAAGAACTCCCTTCCTTTTCTCTTTGGTTAAACCTTCTCATGGTCATAACCGAAGTTGAAATTTCAGTTCGATAAACGAAAAACTCATCTTCTGATCAGATAACCAATCCTATAAAAGGTAAGTTTATCTGATCTTCCGGATTCTCGGAGTGGAGATCCCACTTCTAGTTTCCTTCTTGCACTGGAAATAGAATATAAAATTCTTCCTTTCCAGAATCAAGGAATAGAATATAAAATTCTTCCTTCCTTGCTCGGGGAATAGAATATAAAATTCTTCCTTTCTCACACCAACTCTTTTTCCAAAATTTATCAATTTAGGATTCATCCTAGGAAGTTTATCCCGAATCCTAAGCAGGGATAAGTCTGCATCTAACACGCGCTGCCGGTTTAGTCTTTTTCCGTAGAAAAAGACACCAGAGTTCGATTTTGGGGTATTTTATCCTAAAACCTAAGTAAGGTTAAGTCCGCGCCTAACACGCGCAGCCGGTTAGTTCTTAACCGTTGAAAAGAACACTCATCCACATATTCAACATTGTGGCAGGTTATTAATAATAACACCGAAATCCATGCCTCACACGCGTGGGGAATTTTATCCTGAATCCTAAGAAAGGATATGCCGACACCTAACACGTGTCGCCGGTTTGGTCTTTATCCGTAGAAAAAGACACCAGAGTCTGACTCTGGGGATCTTTATCCCGAAGCCTAAATAGGGATAAGCCAACGTCTAATACACGTTGTTGGGTAGCCTATTCCCATAATAATGGCGAAGTCTACATATTCGAAGTTGTAGCACAAAGTCTAAGGGAGTTCATTTCTTTAGCACAACGTTACATGCGGAACGGATTAAGATAATCCGCGTGTAAGCCCGACTCAAACGGTAGTCGGTAAGAGCACATCAAATCCGTTAAAGGCTGAGGATTTGCCAAAAATCCTAAGTCAGCGTCTCATACACGTTGCTGTTTAGTTTTTTTTACAGGAGAAAGACGAAGTCTACGTATTCAATATCGTAGCACTAAAAGAGTTAACTCTTTTAGCTTAACATCACGTGCGGAACGGATTTAGACAATCCGCATGCTAGCCCGACTCAAACGGTAGTTGGTAAAGGCTAATCAAATCCGTTGAAGGCTGGGGGTTAGCCAAAAATCCTAAAGCCAATACCTAACACGTGTCGCCGGGTAGCATATTCCCGTAACAATGGCGAAGTCTATGTATTCGACATCATAGCACAAAGTCTCAGAGAATTCAATCTCTGAGTGCAACGTTACATGCGAACGGATTTAAACAATCTGCATGCTAGCCCGACTCAAACGGTAGTCGGTAAAGGCTCATCAAACCCGTTGATGGCTGGGGGTTTGCCAAAAATCCTATGAGTATTATGGTCAATCATTTTAAACGGAATGAGGAATCATAATAAAGATAAAGATGAAAACCAGTTTTACTAAGAGAATCAAAAGTCAAAGTACACAGCAAACCAAATCATACATCAAGCCCATGACCAAAAATCTGCTGACTGAGCTTAGAAAGCTTCTCATCGTAAGCTTGTCTAAGTTCAGCTCTAATGGACTCCTCGGTGGCGGTCGAAGTCTTCGTAGCAGTCTCCTCTGCCTCGACTAGCTTCTGCTTCAAGGACTTCAACTCATCAGACAAAGCCGTGCAGGTTTGCTGATCCTGTGCTCTCGTCATCTGAAGAATACCCAAAGTCTCCTCTTCTTCGCGGATTTCTCTTCTGAGCCGGTCTATCTTGGTCTCACAAGAGGTGATGGAAAAGCCGAGCTCGGCAAATGAGGATAACCTAGTAGCAAGGCCGGTCTCAACTCGATCCACTCGATCCCGCTGCATCTGAACCTCAAGATCAGCAAGAATCTAAGTCTCGCGCAGTGACTGTAAGCGGGTATCCAGCTCAGCAGCAATAAATGAGGAGGCGCCTGCATCTCGGAGCTCACGAAACATCTGAAGCTCGTGCTCTAAGCAGTCAAGGTCATCAACTATAACCTGTGCCAGATCTGGATATCCTGTTCCCCTTATCAAATTGACCTTGGAATCAAGGAAAGGCTTGAATTGGCGAAGTAAGAGTCCACCGTGGAAGAGCTTGCCAATCATAGCATTCATGAAGGAGAAGAAGGAGCGGAGTTCTATGCAGAGAACGATCTTCTCAGGATCGTCGTCTGATAGCAACTCCTTCACTAGGGTATGAAGCCGAGAAGAAGGCCCTACACAAAAGAAGAAACCCGTCAAAAATGCTTTAAGGAGGAAATAAATAACATTATCAGTTGTTCAATTCATACCCTCTTGAGTCACTGGGGGTAGTGGAGGTGTAACGGCTGTAGGTGCATCAACTGGTGTAGTTGGTCTCACAGCCGGCTCAACAGGATCATTCTCGACGAAAGCTCCTGTCAAATTCAAAACAGAATTCGCAGAGGCATCACATTATAGCTGCATTAGTCAAAATTGGCTAGTCCTATAATCAACTGAGAAGGAGACACATACCTTCAAAGGAACCATCCTCAGGATTCTTAGCGAAGGTGGACTCAGAAAACATATCTCTAGGTAACTGGTCATCAATCTGAGGAGAGCTATACATGAAGTTCAGCATAGGAGTGTCCGCAAACAAGCCTCCCTCGTCAAAATCATCAATCGAGAAGTCTGACGCAAGAGAATATAAGTACCAAAGAAGAACGAAGAGACTACAACCAATAAAAAGGAGTTACCTTTTACAGGTGCATTAGCCTCTTTATTTCCAAAATCCTCGTTCGCCTCCTGCAAGTTATCTGAAGGAGCAAGAAGTACTGAGACAATTAGAGGATGCACAAATTCCTTTGTGTACCATCTAAAAGATACATTATCGATGGTAGATGTACCTGGATTCGCGGAATCAGGTCCTACATTGACATTCTCCCCAATGTCAGCAACTCCTGTAGATCTTTCTACCTGGGGCAGGGGATCAGACTCACCAGGAGATATAGGAACGGGATCGGGACTCATCTCGCTCTCTCCACGTTCTCCTATATAGAGATGGGAAAAGCATGAGTCAATGTTCAGAATAATCAAGAGGATGGCCTTCAGGGTAGATATTACCTCCGTCACTAGCAGGATCATCACCAGCCAAGTCCATATCTAAGGCTCGGGAAGCTGCACGCGGCTTACGGGCTAATCTCTTCCGCCTAGCAGCAAGGACAATAGTCGAAGGTCTCGCTCGGGGAGGAGGACGAAACTCTTCTTCCTGGTCACCAATGGTCCCTGAAACATCAAACCATTGTCAGCTTTAATAATTCTGGAAAACAGAATAAAAAGGTGAATGGTTAACCTCGTTCGGAAAAATCCTCGTAATCTTCAGGATCTCCGCCTGAAGCCTCGTCCGCAGAATGGAAGGTCCTCTTTCCCTCTTCATCAATCCGACGAGTCTTGCTCCGTGTCCTCTGTGACCGAGCGTTCTCCTAAATCCTACGAGAATCAACCTGAGAAGCTTCCTCGGCCTCTAGCTCCGTAATCGGCTTCACGGGGATAGTCTTGTTGGCTGCTAGCAACCACTTGCAGCTCAAGAAAGTGAGGTTCAACTGCCGATCAGCACTCAGGAGACTGAATTTGGCACCAGTACAGCCAGTCACGGTCCACAACCAAGCACGGAGACCATCCACCAAACCACCGTGGGCCCGAAGCTGCTGACGGGGATTCCCGACGTAAAGCTGATCATAGCCAAACTGGCGAGCGAATCTGCAGGGTAGATATGGCTCTATGAAGCACTGATCCCTCACCCGAAAAGTCAGATAACCCGGCCTAATGTTCACTAGCCAGTTGAAGCAACCGATGTCTAAGTGAGTGCGATACTCCCTTGGCCTCTCCTCGTCTATCAAACAATCGCCGTATCGGCCGGAGAACTGCGGAAAGTAAGTGGAAAATGTCCAGCACTTGTGGACCTGTAGCTGCTGTCTAATCTCAGAAAATCCACGCCCCTCCCACTTGCCATTCTCAAGCAGCTGTAATAGGGGAACGGAGTGGTCTGTGGCGTTCGGTACCGACATCATATCCGAACGGTGAAGGACGAACCAAGCCATCAAATAAGTATACGGGAGCTCTGTCTTAATGGTGGGAATCTGACCTGGCAAATCACTTTCCTTCCGTGTAAAGGCACCAGAAAGCTGTCGAAGTCCTCGATGAATGTCAGCCACCATTACTGGAAGGAGTGAAAGTTCTTTCTTGTAGGCAAGCTGAACTGCTGGATAGAGCACTTCCAAGGGCAAGGCGTCGCCAGACTGATAGGGAACCACACACTTCTTTAACCAAATAGCAAGATAACCGGCAAGAAGAGTCATCGGTCGAATCGGTGCGGTCGCATGCCATAAGAAGGACTTGAACTTAGTCCCTGCAGGAAAGCCACCCTCAGGACTGCTAGTGGTATAAGAATGAGCTTCAATCTTCTTCAGTAAACTGTTCACCCCTGAGGGAGTAAGTGGGGCCAACTCACAAATAGCCTCGCCAGAATTATTCTCCAGATTCTTGAACAGATAATTTGCAAACTGCTTCAGACTCACGGATGCCTTGGTCCTCTTTGCTAAAGGCTCAGACTGCGCCAAAGCAATGTGATAGTGACAAGTGAGGTCCCATAGAGTCTCATAGCGATCGGGCATACGATCCTTCAACTGGTCCAACTCGTGATTGGAGGGAAAGTACTCCTGGTATAGCATCTGTCCCATGGGCAAGCCAGAAATCTTGTGCATCTCGTGAAGAGCCAAGCCCAACTCCCCTTGCCTGGTCAGAAATGTGTTCGAATCGGGATTATAAAGCTCGAACAAAGCACAGAAATGCCTCGCGCTGACAGGCAAGCCATACATGGTGGCACGAACGGCTGCATATAAACCACAAGCGTGCAACTCCTCGCTCCATCGGCTCAAGACGTACGTCGTCATGCGAGTCCACCAAAACTTGTCCAAAGAATGGACCCAACCATAAATCCTGTGACGCGTCGCAGGCATCTCCCGTCCTAGAGAAGCGAGACGATTCCTCAAAGTAAAAGCGGTGGCAAGGAACTCGTTACGTGGTGGTGCATCCAGGCCTAACACTCCAGGATGCAATCCGGTGATATGACTCCTACTCGAGCCAGGAAAAGCCTGATGGGTGATGTAGCCGCAGTGGATGCTCTCATGCTCCTCCGTCAGGCGCCACGACATCTCCCGTGTCACAGCCTGACGCCTGAGCTCAGTCAACGAACGATGCCGAGGAATATTAGGCAAATGGATGAAGTCACTACCAGTCTTATGAAGCCACTGCTCGGCCTCAATAAACACGGCATCCGGGTCTTCGAGGGAGTCGCCAAATAAGAAATCGATCTTCCGAAGAGGCTGAATAGAGCTGGCATCCTTCACGAAAGGTGCATCGGTGATCAACTGTCTGAGAGTTCGATGCCCACCTTCCTTCACCGCTTGGGCAACCTCAGTCGACGTGCCCAAAGCAAACTGAGGAGTGACTGGAATGGGGGAAGATCGTCGGAGGTCGAATAGTACTCACCACGACGCCCATATACCGCATGAGACGAGAATGATCCAGAAGGGTACCCCACTGGAAATAAACATTTAAATACATGTTAGTCTCCGTTATAAAAGGAAATTGAACTCGTCTTACAAATGGGTAAGATAGAGTCATTGCCTTATAAAGGGTGAGACGATTTGGCCACATTATGCAATCACAAGATAGGGTATATTAATAATATATCCCTGCCTTATAAAGCACAATGCAGCTTCAAATCGCCCCCTTTATTTTGAGATATGGTTTTGACCAAGCAAAACATATCTTTAAAGCGTCGATCCTCACCAAGGAGAATCAAGGCTCTTCCCGATTGCCTCACCAAGGAGAACAACGTGGGGTAAAAGGACCAATTTGCAAATTTTCAAGAAAAAAGGGACTAATTTGTAAAATTCCCAAATATGCTAAAAATAGCTCACCAGCGTAAGAAGGAGGCGCGCCATCAGCCGATGTAGCAGGGGAACGACCTCTCGAGGCACGCGACATAATGAGCTACAAAATAAATCAAGGGATCAGATCTAGAAAAAAAAGATCACTTTTTTATCAATTCTACCCCCCTAAAAGAGAAGCTCGATGCGTCAAATCACACCCTCAACCCTTACATACAATCCCACGACTCCATACATTAAATCAAACATGAAATAAACCAAGATCATGGAGGATTTACCTGAAGAAAAGCTCGAAATCCAATAAAGATGAGATTTTTAAGGAAACTTGAACCACGCGCTCGAGGGGCCTGAGAGAAATTCTAAATATGGAAGTTTGGGGAGATTTTTCAGTCCAAGATCAAAAGGAACCCTAGATCTAGGACAACTATCAAGACTTGGGGGAGAAAAGATGCTTGAGGGAAGAGAAAATCAAAAAAGAGGTCAGGGGGGGCCGGCCCTAGAGGAGAAGAAAGAAAAGAAGAGAAAAAGAAAAAAAAACCCCCTTTTATATAGTGAACCAACCTTGAACCAGACCGGACCAGGTTGAACCAGACCGGACCAGTCCAAATCAGTTCAAAAGGGGCTGAATCAAGCATCGAAACGACTTCAAATCGACTGAGGGTTTAATCCTTGGTTTATTCCTGTCTCTCCCACACATTCGGAAGGGTCAGACGATTTTTTGAGCCAAATTATTGCCTTTTTTGGCTCATTTTCAAACCGGTTCAGCTCATTTTTGGGCACGAAAATACTCCAATAAGGTATATGAGTATAAACTATTTCCTATTTTTATTGAGAAGTTCCTGGAGAATATTTTTCTAAAAAAATATTCTTAAGGATAACTCAATAACACGACGCCGGACAACGCGTCGCAAATAAAGACTCAACGCCAACAATCGAGGGTTAGTTATATGTCGAACCAACAAGCATGAGCTAAAGATTGGAAAATCAGGAATCGACTTCAAGTTCAAATTCCGACAACGGTCAGACAATAAATGCAGCACCAGAATCCTCACAGCCATTCGACAAAGCACCGAATAGCCTGAAGGAGTGAAGGAATACAGAACGAAGGTCATTTCCAGGTCCCGTTACACCGACAGAGGGTAAGGGCAATCATATCCAAAGCATTCCAGACTCTTCTATAAAAGAATGAGGCTGAAACACTTTGGAGGGGGTATCTGTAGGCATATAAAATTGCCTATAGGTCCCTTAGCACAGCTCGGCACGATAATTCGACAAATCAACGGACGTTCGAGTGACGAGACGACGAGGCACGCAAGCAACGGAATGCGTTCGCGTGTAGAACCAATCCAACGGTTCGGAAAGTCAACGAGTCGTCCAACAACAAAATGGATTTGAACTCAAACACCGAGGCGGATTTACTACTAAATAAAGACCCGGACTATCAAATCAAAGTCCGGACAAATCAAACGAAGAAACGGAAGACGGAAAACAACGAAAAACACCCCAAGGGGGCTCGGCAAAAACCGAGCCACCTCAGGGTGG
>BQKN01046914.1:2596-13081 GCA_022839385.1 Asparagus kiusianus | reverse complement strand
ATCAATAGAGCGATAGGTCTTCAAAGTTGCTCCGATCGCAACACTTCCAACTCATCGACTCTCATCAATAGAGCGATAGATCCTCAAAGTTGCCATGCTTAAAACAAGAGCATATGGACAATCTATTGAAAACAGAATCTCATTGTTCCATATCAGAAAATGATATGCAGAAGAAACAATGAAAACCCAAAACAACAACACTTTTATTCAAAAGAAATAAAAGAGGTTCCTACCAAAACAACAACACTTTTATTCAAAAGGAAAACTAAGCAACCTGAAATAAAAGTTGTTCTAATCAAAAGAGCAAGACAAAGATAGGCTCATCGATTCATCAAACTGAATGAAGCAATCTGAGACTTAATATCGGAAAGCTTCCCTTCGTGATCTGTTCGCACCAGCACCTCAGCCCGCTTCCGAAGCTCGTCTTCACTAGACAGCATAGTAGCCACCTTCTTCTTGGCCTCCTCTAAAGTAGCAGCTTTGGCACGGTAATTCACCAGGGAAGCAGCACTTCTGAGGTTGAGATCAGTGACAATAGTTTCTTCTCGTTTGAATTGAGCCTTCATCCTAGTTAACTCCACTTCAGCGGCGGCGATCTTCTCCCGCAAAGTCTCTAAGGAGGTGTTTGAAAGTGCCAGTTCAACTTGTTTTTGAGCATGTAACTGTTGCAGTCGTTCCACCTCAACCTCTTCCTCAGCTACATCATGTCGAGCGGCTTCATACTTGTTGAATTCCTCAGCTCGGATGTCCTCAAAAGTAGATGCTATCTGCGCTTGGATATCAGTGCGACCCAAAGCCTCCAAGAATCTGATTTGCCCCTCTAGACGTAAGATGGCTTCGGAGCAACGCTGAACAACATCGATGTCACCCACAAGTTTGAGATTGTTCAAACTATTTGTGAGCATGGGCTTGTAGGTATCGAAAGTATCTCGTCCGGCCAGCACAACCTCAATTATCTTCTTGATAAGCCCTTCCAAATTGTCAAGGGAAATCTTGACAAAATCTGGTACGTCTATCGGACTCGAAATAGCAATGGGAGACGGTGCAGAAACTTCCGTAGACGCGAAGACAAGTAGAAGGCCAGCAGGCGATTTCGGTGTGGTGGCTTGAGAAGGGACACCAACATCCAGGTGAGAAGGACTCGATTGTAGAACCATCAATTCCCCCGCTTGAGATGATCTTGGCACGTCTACAACTTCTGTGGAGGCTAAAGATATGGTCAATAAAGTCGTCGGCGGGAGAGTCGTTGTTGAGGGCTCTGAGTGAGAAGGCTCTAACATCTGAGCTGGTGCTAGCATGAGCTGCTGCGACGAAGGAGGAGTAACAGTACTCGCTTCATGCACCATAGGATCTGCATGAGGAAATTATTTAAGTCAGCAATAAGGAAGGGTTGCGAATCAAAACAAGCGATACCTACCCTCAAGAGGTAAAGGAATGTATGGTGAAGCTTTGTCTGAAGAAGAGGGCTGTCGAATATTCCACTCCCCGAGACTGTCATCATCCCCGCTTAGATTGTCATTATCCTCGTCACTTCCACCTTGATCATCATCATCATTCATGTCGTCTGCACCGTCGCCATGATCGGTAGGTTCCTCCTCATCCATAGGAAGGAGTGTCGGTGGATCTTCAACGAGGGCAGGTTTCGATACAATGCCAGTGGTAGGACTAGACTGTACATCTGCGGCAGATGGTAATAGCACAGAAGCAGAAGGAGACTTGTCTACCACCTGTTCTTCTTGACTAGCTACCGTAGATTTCGAGACCGGAGGTCTATCTTCTTCAACAGCATGAGCAGTGGAGGCAGTATCACAAAGCGTGTCTTCGGGGATAATTTCCATACCCCCAGCAAATGATTCATCGCCACGGTCGTCTTCATGCAGCGAGTGGTCAGAAGAGGCAGGCTCTTCTAAAGCAGGACCAACGTTGGGAAGACCGAGCTGAGGCGAGAGTTGCATAGCAGCCGACTCTTGCTCTTCCTCTTCAGCATGCCATGCTTTCTGAGCATCTGACATAAGCTTAGAAACAGGAGGTTCGAGTGCTAATTTCCGACGAGTTCGTTTGTCGTATTTAGCTGCTTCAGCCGCATTCATTGCTCTCTTTCCAAGAGCACTTTTACTCCGAGTCAGAACTCTTGAAGGCTCCACCGCATGAGTATCCGGCAACCTGACTTCTTCTTGAGCTTCTTCCGGTGGTTGTTGCTGTTCGGTTTCTGGTAATTGTTGCTGTTCATCCTCCGTGATCGCCTTTTCATATGTCAAGTATTCGTTAGCCCCTCGGGCACGGAACCGTTTAGCACTCCTCTTAGTAGCATACCATCTACGGATAGCCCTCAAACAAGAGGTATTCATGTTGTAAGCTGGAACCTGGGAGGCAGCTTGGTACCAAGTGCAGAAGCTCAAAGAGGTACGAATATTTGGCATCTTATGCGGAAGACGAAACTTCGCACCTGTGCATCCCGCTACTGAGAAGTACCAAGCTCTCGCTCCTTCATATACGTTTCCCGTATACGCAAGAGCAGGATTTGGATTCCCGATGTAGAGTTGATCATAGCCAAATTGCCGAGAAAAGCGATAAGGCTGATAGGGTTCAATAAAACATTTTCTCCCTTGCCGAAAAATAAGGTAACCCGGGCGGATATTTATGAGCCACCAAAAAGCACCTCTACTAAGTGTGGTAAAAGCATTCCGTCCAGGGGTGTCTTGATGGAGTTCTCCATACGCACCACCTTCAAAAGTGGGGAACTTGCAAGCGATCTCATAATTATGTCCTCGCCTGAAGATTTCACGAAACTTCACTTGGTACCAACCGACCCATTCGGCAGTTTCTAACTGTTGAACAAGAGGCGCTGAGGAGTCGTCATATTCAGGAGTCGACATTATTGAAGGACAGTGCAAAACAAACCAAGATACCAAGTAAATATACGGCATCGGTACTCGAGGGTTTGGAGTTTGAATGATAGTCTTCCCATCTGAGTCCAATCTCTTAACAGCAATGAACTCAGAAGATAATTCCCGCAAGCCGCTCTGCAAGCAGCATACCATGGCTGAAAGGAGGTTCAAAGGCCGCCCATGAGCTAGAAGTACAGCAGGGTATAATACATCCACCGTGATAGCATCCACCGGCCTGGTGGGTACTACGCACCTCTTTAACCAAAGAGTAAGAAAACCTGCGAACAAAGCCATGTCGGAAATTGGGACTTCTGCTTGATAATGGAAGCTCTCAAACGTGGTAAATGCTGGGAAGACATCCTCTTTTACTTCGCAAGTATAGTGAGAGGTCGCGTCATTGATGCGTTCATTGATTTCTTCAAGAGTACTGGCAGCCAAACGGGTTACCTCTGCCTGCTTATCTCCTACGTTTCGGAAAAGATACTCAGCCCATTGGCCCTGTTTCACGCCACCGGCTCTTTTCCCGGTAGTTTGTGCACATATCTGAAAATGGCACATTAGTTCCCAGTAAGTGTTGTAGATATCGGGAGTAGTATTTTTCAAATTCTCTAACTCCCTGCTTCCAGGAACAAACTCCTCATAAGGCAATTCTCCGAAAGACAGGCCGGAAATCTCAAACATTTCGTGAAGGGCAAAGCCTAATTCACCAATTGGGGTGAAAAAGGTGCCGGTGTGAGGATTGTAGAACTCCAACATAGCGAAGAGCCCACTGTAATTGGGAGTAATTCCATATTGAGTAGCCGTTATCGGAACCCGTAACTCGGAGATTCTTAAAGGTTCCTCTAGCTCCTCCAGAACGAAATTTATCATCCGGGCCCACCAGTCCGACTCACTGGAGTGAACCCATGTGGGAGCTCTGAAATCTTGAGCAGGGAACTCTCCCTGGACCGAGATAAATTTCCTAATGAAAACCGCCGCCAGCTTAGCGGACTCTCCGACAGGATGTTCTTTTTTGAATGAGCCCGGCTTCAAAGCCATAAAGTTATTAAAGCCGGCAGAATGAGTGCCCCGATAAGTGATGTGTCCTGTAGCGACACCGCCTTGATCCTGAACAAGTTCCCAATTCATTGACCGTGGGATAGATGCACATTGGTAATAAGAGATGGGCCACATCCGCTCTAAATTGGGAAGAAAAAGACGGCGATTGTTTACGACCCTCAACCATTTGTAATTCCCCTCGGACATTCGCTTGAGATCCATGTTGACAGAATCTCCGAAGAGGAAGGATGGCTTCTTTAGAATCTCGCGTCACGCAGTTTCAAACTTAGCATCCGTAACCAAAGACCTGAGAGTCTCAGGGAAGGCTTGGGTAATCAGCTTCGCTCGTTCTTGGTTTGTGTCTTCAAAAACTGGGTACTCAAAGCGAAAACTAAAGATTGCATTCTTCTCCGGGCTTCCCGCATGACCAAAATAATGCTTGAAAGAAAGGGGCTCGTTGGAATAGCATGCTGCAGATAGGAAAAACCAGTCAATTGAGCGAAAAGGTCTAAATCAGGAATACAAGGTTAAGACCTGCGTCCAAATCCTCAAACGCAGGGTTTTAACCTATATCCAAGTTTTGGAACGCAAGGTCTGAACCTGCGTTGAAATTTTGTGAACGATGGATTTAACCATACGTTTTCTCAAATGGGATAAACTCTGAGGATCCTCCCTCGAGTTTAATGGTGAGATACAGACCACCGATCAAGGGTCAAAGAGGAGATATTGGTTCAAAACAACCTATGTTGGTTCAATCTTACCGCTAGATGAAGAGATTGGAAGCTGCGGTGCAGCAGCTCGAACATCATCGGGAGCTTTAGCCAGAGGGGAACCTTGAGCCGGAGCGGCCCTCGGCTTAGAAGTGGTTTTCTTCTTGAGACCCATCCTAATGGCGAGGAAGAAGATGAAATGGCGGAGAAGATGAACAGGAGTTCTGTTTGGGAAAAAAGGGAAAAGTCGAATGACCTGTCGATTTGACCTTAGTGGTCTATTTATATACAGCTGTAGCTGTCAGATCAACGCGGGATTTTAGGCAAAAATCTCACCCGAAGAGAGATTTTCGTGATTTTAAAAAGGGGTTACAACTTCCGAACGCACCCCTTGCATTCAGACAATTTGAACGCACGATTTCTGACCTGGCATGCAACTACTCTTTTCAGAGTGCACAATATTTCAACCAAGATGTTATCCTCTTGATTAAGCTGGAGATAAAGCCCTGTAGTTCCTTCTATCTCTAGTAGTAAATTTGTCTTAAACCGGGGAATGCCGAATCTCCCTGGGGATGATGAGCTTAAATTCGTCGCTAGCGAATTAAACAAGAACGATGATGTTTTACCCTATTTTCAATGGGGTGCATTCCGTCAACAAAATTTTGGGATCCAAAGTGTTTCGAAAATTCGTCCCAGTCAACCGCGAACTTTCGAAAACTTTGGAGGGGGTTCTGTAGGCTGTCTAAAATTTACAATAAGATAGCTGGTTCCCCATCAAATACTGATGCTGAAAGTTACAATGTGACGACTTTCAGAAAGTCATTCCAGGAAGATCGATGAAGGTTACAATCAGATAATCTTCACAACAACAACATGGCTGAAATCACATTAGCAACTATCAGAGATGCTGATGAGCAGTGTAATGATTTTAGAAAAGCGGGAAGATCTAAAAGGGCCATAAGCAAATCTTCAGTATGCTGAGAAGCTCATGATCAAGATATCTTAGCGAAGATTGTGACCTGCAGTTGATAGAGCGTTATTGGGATATCTCAATTATCACAAATGACCTGAATAGTACCTTCTTGATTGGTCATTGGTGTCATCCATATATAAAGACAAAGGATACATGCACAGCTCGAACGCAGCTCATCGCTGCCGAACGCAGCTCATCGCTGCCCAACGCAGCTCATCAACCGCTGCCGAACGCAGCTCATCGCTGCCCAACGCAGCTCATCAGCCGCTGCCGAACGCAGCTCATCGTTGCTCAAACGCAGCTCATCAACCGCTGCCGAACGCAGCTCATCGCTGCCCAACGCAGCTCATCAGCCGCTGCCGAACGCAGCTCATCGTTGCTCAAACGCAGCTCATCAACCGCTGCCGAACGCAGCTCATCGCTGCTCAACGCAGCTCGTCAGCCGCTGCTCGACGCAGCTCATCGCCGTCAAACGCAGCTCATCAGCCGCTGCTCAACGCAGCTCATCGCTGCTCAACGCAGCTCGTCTGACTTATTCAAACACGATCGTAACGACTCTGAAGCTGTTCTCAACCCATGATTTGGGGAATGGTTTACGTGGGTTGTTACACCCGATTAATGGGGTAACTAATCCCCCACTTAGGCGCGGATTATGGGGGCAGTTACACCCCTGATCCCCCTATAAATAACAACAAACTCAGCAGAGTTAAGGGATCGGATTTTGGAGAATCAAATCTTGAGAGGCTTAGATCGGATTTCCTGTGAGAAAGAGTTGGAGATTTAACTCTTTACACGGTCTGGGGAATCAACATCCAAGGAAGGATCCAGACATTATATATTTGGCTAATTAACCGAATCATTTTCGGTTCAAACAACTCTTGTTATCAGAGTTTGTTACTCGTTCTGAGTTACAATACCCGGCAAGAGTCATCAGTTATAAAAAGTCAGTTGTTCCAGCAAGTTGAAGTATTCAGATCGTCAACGGAGAGCAAGTTCGGCGCGATCAATCGAAGGAAGCACTCCATCGCTACCAAGAAGAACCCAGTCTTAAACAAAGGGGAGAATCAAATTCATTCTCTTCTCTTTTGTACCCCGGAATTCAAATTGTAATTGAGAATTGAGAGAGTTGTAATCATTCTTTTTCTAAGCAGTTAGAGAGAATAAAATCAAATACAATTCTTTTTACTATTCTTCTTGTTACAAAATTTCCACCAAACAACTACGATGGTAAATGCTGAGCTTTATTGTTAAGTTTCAAAGTTTGCTTGTTAAAACAAATAGTTAACATGTTCCTTGTTAAGTTCATTGATAACATTGATAACATGTTAAGTTTCACCAGTAACATGTTAACTTTCTCTGTTACATTGTTAAGTTACGCTGATAATTTGTTAACTTTATTTGTTAACTTGTTAAGTTACCCCAATGATGTGTTAGCTTTTTTTGGTCTCTTGTGAAGCTACACGGATAACATGTTAAATTGTTGGTTTGTTTCTTCTTACACGACTAGGTATGAGCGCATGGTAAAAGAGACAAATCCCGGCAGTTACATACATGTTGACCAGAATGAGGGGAGGTTTTCGAGACTCTTTGTTTGTTATGCTGCATGCATCAAAGGTTTCTTGAGTGGATGCAGACCCCTTCTATTTTTGGACGGTACATTTTTGAAGGATCGATATAAAGGTATTCTCCTCTCTGCCATAGCATACGATGGGAACCAAGGTATATTTCCCTTAGCGTACTGCAAATGTGATCAAGAGAATTCGATGAATTGGAAGTGGTTCCTCCAAGGTCTATGGTCCATACTTTATGAGAGGGCTGACCCTTACAATCCTCCCCACCAATTGGTTATAATTTCTGATGCGGACAAAGGAATTAAAGAATCAGTAAAAGAGTATTTTCCAGAAGCTCTACACTCGAGGTGTGTTCTACATCTTGTTGAAAATTTCAGGTTAAAGCTTAAGGACTTGGGTATGAAGTCGAAGGACACTCATGTTCTGGGGAACTTACTCCAAAGTGCTTGTTATAAATACACAATAGCAGAATGGAATGAGTACATGAAAGAGATATATGACATGGATCCAAGGGCATACAACATTGCTATGAACTACTCTCCTGATCAATGGGCAAATGCATTCTTCCCGGGAATAAGGTAACGGTATTTGGCTATTCTATATCTATGCTAATGTATGAACTTATGCTATTTAGCATGTTATCTTTGGATTTGTTAAATTCTATATCAGAGCTGTTAACTATATCAGAGTTGATAACATGTTAAGTCTTGTTGATTATATGTTGAGTCTCGTGGCTAACATGTTAACTCTTGTGGATAACATGTTAACTCTCGTGGCTAACATGTTAACTCTTGTTGATAACATGTTAACTCTTGTGGATAACATGTTAAATCTTGTGGATAACATGTTAACTCTTGCAGATAACATGATAACTCTTGTGGTTAACATGTTAACTCTTGTGGATAACATGATAACATGTCAATTATTTGTGTCATCCCTTATTTATGACCTGTTAACTCTTATCTGTAAACTGTTAACTGTAATTCATATTATGTAAACCCTATTCAATTATTTGTTAACCCTTATTTGTGACCTGTTATAAAGTTATATATAATTTCAGGTATGGGCACGTAACATCTAATGTTGCTGAGTCCTTTAATAATTGGATAAGGGAAGCTAGAATGCTACAGATTCTACAAATGGTTGAGCATATTCATAAACAGATAATGGTCCGAATGAGTGATCGCCGGTTACTTGGAGATAAATGGGTTGGATATCTCTGTCCACAAGCAGAGATGGTGCTTAAAGAAAATATAGAGAAAGGTCGTCCATTGGATGTTAAGCAAGCTGCAGCTGACATATTTGAAGTGCAAGCACATAAAACTACCCGTGTTGATTTGGAGAAGAAGACATGCACTTGCCGTGCTTGGGACGTCATGCGGATTCCGTGTAAACATGCATGTGCAGTCATCTCGTACATGAAGAGAGACATTTACCAATATTGCGATTGGTTTATGTCAATAGAAGCATTTAAAAAGAGCTATGACCCGATTCTCTATCCTATACCAGATTATGAGAAACCAAGCGTGCCAAGGGATGAGATCGAGCTACTTCCACCACATACTATCAAAAGAAAGGGGAGAAATAAAACACGACGTATCAACAATCGAACAGTGTACAAACGACCTTTGAAATGCTCTCGATGCCACACCGAAGGCCACAACCGCGCATCTTGCAATGAACCAATCGCCGATTGATATGAGTTGCGGATTTGCCAAAACACTTTTGGGTGTATGTAGTACTTTTGTAGTTAACTGTTTATATGAACTGAAACATATTTGGGTGTTTGTAATACTTTTGTAGTTACCGGTGTATATGACCTGAAATATGTTTGGGTGTTTGTAATACTTTTGTAGTTAACTGTGTATATGAACTGAAATATATCTATGCCAATGTGAAGTATAATGAAAATGTTATCTTACTTTGTCTGTGAAGTTACTCATTTAGATTGTTAAGTTACAGTTAACATATAAAATATAATTGGAAGGTTATTAAGCTATACCTATTAAATGTTAACTCTTGTAAATAACATGGTGGTTAACATGTTAACTCTTGTGGCAAACATGTTAACTCCTATAGCTAATAAGTTAACTCTTGTGGCAAACATGTTAACTCTTGTGAAAAACATGTTAACTCTTGTGGCAAACTTGTTAACTCTTGTCACAAACGTGTTAACTTTTGTTGCAAACATGTTAACTTTATTGGCTAACATGTTAACCCTTGCTGATAACATGTTAACTCTTGTTGATAACATGTTAACTCTTGACGATAACATGTTAAATTATCGGTATACGGTGTTATTTAACAATTGAACCTGATATGTTATAAACTTTCTCCATATTTAACAAGTGAAGCTGACATGATATAATTGTTAACTTACGAATCTAACATGTTTACAGAACCTAACATGTTTACAGATATCCGGGCACTAGTTCATTAGCTGTTAATACACTATACAAGCTGAAAATTGTGAAGATTTTTTGCAGTTGTTTATCTACATATAACTCTTCCTTAGGCTGTAACATTTGCGGCTCATGCAGGCGCTTTCAATTCTGGGTCCTCCACGGCTATTGTGCCCTTTCTATTTCTGAATTCCCAGCCTTCTTTTATTAGTTCCGCCGCAAGCCTTGCACGCACTACAGCCGACGAATCATCGGCGGGCGTAACATGCAGAACATCACCTTTCTGTAGAATAGCACGTACAAAAAGGTATACGTATATCCCACAATCGTAGCTACAAATAACAAAACATAAATACATATTACAGGTCAGTTTTGGAGACGAAAATTCTTTAATAAAATAAGATTCATATGTTACTGTACCTTCCCTTTTGAGGCTCGCATGGGATTTCCTTATATTGAAATGTCCTACACACCTTTTCAAGATCGAATGTGGCCTTCATATGGTCCATGAAGTTCATAATTTTGTTAACGGGCTCAAGGAAAGCAGAGGGATCTACCGAACTATAGTGCAACGCTAAATTTTCATTCAATCTAACTTCGACACAATGCCAATGGTCATGGCGAACAATTGGGAATATGAGTATTGATCGGCCAGCGGTAATATGTTGTTGTATATAAAGTTCATATAGTTCATATAGCCGCAGATGAGCATGGTCTCCATAGAGTGAATGCTGTTACACAAAATTAACACATCCAGAAAGAGCGGCCTTTAATATGTGAAAATGGTTCAAGTTTATATAGTTAACTTTTATTGAAAACATGTTAACTTTTTTAGAAAACATGTTAACTTTTGTGGAAACATGTTAACTCTTGTGGAGAACATGTTAACTCTTGTAGAAAACA
>BQKN01046913.1:6810-23176 GCA_022839385.1 Asparagus kiusianus | reverse complement strand
GACAGCATAAAATCGGGACTTAGGGTTTTTCAGGGTTTTTTCACGTCGGATTTTCTGGGCGATTTCTGGGGCGATTTCAGGCGATTTTCCGACGATTTTCGACCAGTTCTTCACCTCTTCTTCTTCTCTTCGTTTCTGATTTGTGTGGGGCTTCGATTTGGGAAGATTTGCTTCGGATTTCAAAGGTTTGTTCGCCTCTTTTTCTTTCAAATTCTGATTTTATTGAACTGCGACCATGTCTGTGTTGTTTCGATTGTGTTGGCTTAATTTCTTGTTGATCACATACCCAAAACCCTAATTTTCCTTTCGGGTTTCACTGTAGATCATACATTCGGTATGTCGCCACGCAAATCCAAGGGTTCCCGAAGCCGTTCGACTGCTCAGTCCTCTGAGGAGGCTGCCCCTGCTGCCGCCTCGCATGGGGGTAGGTTTCTTTCACCTTTTCACAAATTTAGATATTGTATTTCATCAATTTTATATATATATGCCTGTGTTTGTATGCAGATCCTCGTTTGTATCCTTTGAGATACCTTCGAGAAGAGCCGGCATCCTCCTTTGAGGGGATCGACGCTTAAAAGTGTTCGTTTTGCTTGGACAAAACACACTTCAGAACATACAGGGGCGATTTTATATCAACCCACATGTGTTAAAAGGTTTTGATATGCCGTTATAATGTCCGTGTATAGCGATGCATATCTCCTTTATACATGTGGGAGATGACAAATCGTCACGCCTGTTATGAAATAGCGATTATATCTCATAGAGTAAGATATACCGCTTTTTTCATAATTTTAGGAGTATCCTCACACCATTTACGTGTATGTTTTCTTTATCAGTCCAATTTCCTTCTACTGCCATTCCTGCTGATGCGGTTACTGGTCGGAGTGGTATTATTCATTCTCTTTATGAGGGATTACCCTTAATAGAGTCCGCTCCTCAATTTAAACCGGATTATAGTGAAGGAGCTAGAGAACTGATTCAGCGAGGTAGTTGCCGTATTCTGCGACGGATAATTACTGACACCCCTCTGATTTCAGAACGAGATGATAACAAATATATAAGAAAGCCGGATTTCTTGTTTGGTGACGCCATAAAGGATCCGGGGGTCGCATTCTGCAAGCCCGCACAATGGTTACATCAAAGTGGATCATCCTTCTTATATTTGCCGCCGATCCCTCGAGACCATTCGCTATTAAAGTTCAGAAATTTATCAGTTAACCGCGAAATGTTCTGGAGATTAACTGAAAATCATGAGAGCGTTCACTGTGGTTTCATTGGAAAGGAAGCCACTCCAGGTTCAAGTGAGAGAACTTCTATAAGAGGGCTTCATCCAGGTGTCTTAGGACTAGATAATATACCCCACAATGAAACAACATCACGAGCAAACATAGTGAAGAACCGGTTAGCGGCAGCGGGGAAAGTATTACCCAAAGAGAGTTTCAGATGTTATGGGTGGGTCTATTACTTTGGAGAGAAATGGTGGTGGACCAGAATGACTCGTTACGTTTTGAAACGTTGGGAGCGAGAATTAGCAGAATTGGGGTTGGCGGTTCCTATCCGTGCTACCATGAGTGGTCTGCAGATTAGTGTAGGTCATTTCCTCTGTCTGTTCGAGATCTACAACCCGGATACTAACACCTTCTTTACCAAGAATGGGGAGCTCGGACTACCACTGCATGAGATGATGCAGGTTTCTGGCTTGCCGTTGGGTGATGTTCCATATCAAGAGTTCTTCCCAACTACCAATCAGCTGAATAAGATAAAGGATCGGTCAGTTGTGACTCATGACGTTTTATGGGAGTTGACTTGCCACTACCACATAGCTACGGCTGAGATGGACACCAAAGCAAGGAGGAAGTCTCCTCAAGTCAGCTTAAAACAGTTCGCTGATTATCTATTCAAGAATCTAGAAGACCGTTCGAAGGATGTATGCGGATTGTCTCCAATGAGTCAAGATGAAATCAACCGGCTGTTAGAGAAAACGAAGGCCCAGACTTATACCTCTCACTCAGAAGATGGGTTTCCGCATGGGACAAGATTTCGCTCTTATTTGTGGCAAGCTGGTGTTCCAATCAGCTCTACCGCTCTGCTGGCTGGTTTCCTGGCATTGTGGCTGAAGAGATGCGTAGTTCCCCACCAATCCTCTGATATAATGCCAATGGAAGTATTGTATCCAGCCGTCCAGTTAGCTACAGGTCGCAAATTATCCTTGCTTCCTGCTATGATGGCTGCCATTCACAGTGGATTACGACAGTTAATCACTGCATTTACTCAGGAGAAGAAGAAACCTTCCGCCAATTTATCAGTTCCAAAGCTGGAATTGCCATATACATACTTAATGGCCTGGTTAGTGCTTCACCGACCGGACTTAATGGAAGCTCCGGCGGAGGTAAATCCCAACATTCCTCTGTTGCAGAACCTTGAAGCTTGCAAATGGATTAAACATAGAGAGCCGGATATAACGATTCAGTTCAGAATTCACAAGTGTTGGGAATTCTATCCTTGTTTCCCTCAGTTCTCTGGTACCTACAACGCCACTTTATTGGATGCTGAGGATCCAAGGCAGAATCGCACCGTCTTGGATATTGGGTGCTTCAGATGGTTGATGAATATTCGACCCGGTTACCTATTGTTCAGGGTGAGAGATACTTGTCTAATTGAACCCTATCTTCCATGCCGATTTGCTCGTCAATTCGGCTATGACCAAATATATGTCGGCAACCCGAATCGTCACTTAAGCTTCCGTGGAGGACTTATCGACGGAGCGAGAGCTTGGTTCTGGAGTATCGCCGGTTGTACAAACGCCGAGTTCGATCTCCCCTTGGAAATACCACCTCTACGGATGACATTTTTATTTTGTAAATGGTTGCTTGCTGCTAATATTGTCACCCAATACCGAAGCATGCCTGAGCCAGAAGAGACAGCTCCACGGCGTTCAAGCAGAATGACGCGTGACAGTATGCCTTTACCTCAAAAGAAAGAGGCTGCCGAATCGTCGAAGAAGGGAAAAGAACCGGCTCACTCGGCTGGTAGTGAAGAAGAATTCGACTCTGAGGAGACGGAGACTTCTGAAGAGGCGGGTGAGACTAGCTCAAGTTCTGATGAAAGAGCTGGTCTTCCTGATTCTTTCTTTGAGAGGGGACTTGTGCGTCCATCTGCTGCGTCTGCTCAACCAACGGATGCTCCGAGAAAAAGGAAAGAAAGAGTCGTTATGACTTATCCAAATAAGATGACAGTGGAAGTCCTCAGCGGGGATGAAGAGGATGAAGAAGATGAAGTGCCTCTTGCTCGTCGACCAAGATCCCGACCTTCTGCTCAAACTCAAACTCAAGCCTCTCCCAAAGCTGAATTACGTACTAAACATCGTCATGAAGGGTCTGAAGTTAAGGATAAAGGGCGTCCATCGAAAAGGCAGAAGAAATCCGCCTCCAAACCCCGTGTTCGTCTTCCGGCTGTAGAGGAGACGTCTGCTCACAGTGCTTCTTCAGATGAGCAAGGTAACTATTTGTTTTTATCGTCCCTACGATTTTTATGTTCAAGCTTATTTCATGTTCAATTTCTGTAGGGAGTCGAGAAGAAGGAGAACTGCGAGTTGATGCTGCTTCTCCTGGAGGTATGGAGACCGAGGAGACCAGTTTTGTCCAGCAAATGGAGGATGCTCTGAGAGAAGGGCCAGCTAGTATTCCACCACCTCCTGACATGGATCCATCAGCTACGGACACAGGTACTGATCTTTCTCCTCTCGGAAGAGAAATCCGAGAAATGAATGAGTCGTGCCGTGTGCCTCCTTTAATGACTCGTGCGCTTTCTATTCTTTTAGCTAAACTAAAAGAAGTTGGCGCAAGTAGCGAGGCTCCTGAACTTATCCCAATGAACAAAGGTAAAATTAATCTGCATCTTGAGCAAGTTCATCTGTATTCATATGTTATTCACAACTCAATGTATCCCGTAGATGTCGTAACGAGCGAGCCAACAGAAGGGGGAATCGCCCATACTCCTAAAATTGACGACTTCACTGATTTCGATTATCATATCGATATTTCAGAGGACGATCATCAAGAAATTTCCGATTTGTTGTTCGGGAAAGACACTGGTGCGGCTACAGAATCAACGGTTGGCGCTAATTTAACAGAAGCAGGTCCTTCTGAGAGTAAGATTTCTGTTCTGTAAGCTCCTTATTTTACATTTTCTGACTTGATTAATCGCATAAATGTTTGAATTATAGGACCAGCCGTCGAAACTGATACAACTACAGTCACTGGAGCGACTGATCAGCCAGGGGATCGTGAGCTCGTGCCATGGGCAGGAACTGAGGTTGATTTGCAATCATCAGTTCTTGAATCTCAACCTCGTACTCCTATGGACCCTATGATGATAGAGGTCACCGTCACTCCCCAGATTAGTCCAGTCGCAACAAAAGCAAGACCAACTGAAGAAGTTGGTACGTCGGCTAATGTTGTACCTAGATCTGGTAAGTTTTTTCTATAACTAGTTTCAAATTTCGGATTATCTTTCCATTATAATCATTGTAATCCTTTTATTTGTAGAATCCCCTCCTAAGGAACCTCTTAGCTTGGACCCGCCGTTTTCTGAGGCTTTAGTTAAAAAACCATCTGATATAGCGGGTGCATCAACAGCTACCGTTCTTGAATCAACTTTAGTTGTTCAGGAATCCGGACTACCATCCTTGGGTGAGCCAAGTCGTATTGAAGGCTCTTCTGTCGAACTTGGTATGTTTCATCTTGTTGTCTTGTATGGATACATACGTTCTGTACTGACTTATTTATCTTCATCGCAGTTCCTTCATCATTATCAGATCAAATCCAAGCATTATTGGTTGATGACGATCCTGATAAATCTGTTATCTGCTCCAATCTCCAAGGCTTCATCTCTTTTCTGAATTCCATGGTCGATCGTATTCTCTCCAAAAGATCATGTTTTGAGAGTTATAAAAAATCTTTTGAGCGTTTTATATCAGGGTTCAGAGATGAAGGGTATAACAATTTGGCCGATTCAGTCACTGTTTATTTGGTTGATTTGAAGCAACATATTGAACTTCTGCAAACTCTTCGCACCAAAGGCGTACCATCCTATATCGCTTCCCATATGGAATCCAGGCTGCAATCGTGGCGTGATTCTCAGAAAATTGCCAACTCTGAACTCCAAAAGTTAAGAGCCCATAGTCACCAGCTTAGAGTGAACATTGACAAAAGAACACAGGCTAAGGCCAATCTACATCGGGATTTAGAATCGAGCCGAGCGAAAATAACTCGCCTAGAGGAGGAACTTGCAATGGCCAAAGATGCTTATGATGTCTTGGAGTCCGAGTTGGCGCGAGAAGTTCATATTGAGGAAGACCTGTTGCAGCAACTAAACCTTCAAGATAAAGTAATTGCTGATAAGGAACAAGAGGTTGCCGCGCTTCAAAGTGTTGATGAAGAAGCTTTCAAGATTAAATTGACAGTTGAACTTGAACAGACTTATGCATTAGAGCTGTCAAAACTTGAAAATCAAATTATTCAATATAAACTTTTGTAATTAGAGAGCATATATCTTTGTAGCTTCCTTTGAACACTCTTGGTCAATATATATTGAATCATTTTTTATTATGATTACTCATTCTTGTTTAGAATAAATAACCACAATGCTTATAGGATTTTTGGCAAATCCTCAGCCATCAACGGATTTGATATGCCTTTACCGACACCGTTTGAATCGGGCTAGTATGTGAATTATCTAAGTCCGTTTCACATATAACGTTGGGCTAAAAGACTTAAACTCTTTTAGACTTTAAACTACAACATTGAATGTGTAGGCTACATGTGTTAGATGTAGGCCTATCTCTAATAAGGGATAGAGATAACATCCCCCATGTGTATGTGACATGGATTTTAAAATGTGGATGGATTACGTTCTCTTTGCATGAAAACGAATCTAAGCTTGTGAAGAAAGAACTTGGATATTCTAGTTCAGAGTCTCTTGTTTGTTGGTAGAGAAAAACCCAGAATTGGAAAGGAATAATTTTGTATTCCATTTCCTTGTCTCTTGTTTGTTGGTAGAGATAAACCCAGAAATGGAGGGGGATAATTTCATATCCCAACTCCTGGTCTCTTGTTTGTTGGTAGAGATAAACCCAAAATCGGAGAGGAAGAATTTTATATTCTATCTCCTGGTGCAAAGGAAACTCAAAGTGGGATCTCCACTTAAAGAATCCGAATTGGTTTGAATAACCCTAACTGTCATAAGGTTTGATTATTCAGTTTGTGGACCTCTCGTTCATGGAATGAATCGAGAGGGGATTTTGGCTTTGGTCCTAACTGTAGTAAGGTTTGACCAAGTAGGGGTTTTGAGATGATCCTAACTATTTAAAGGTTTAATCACTCGATTTGTGGACCTCTCGTTCATGGAATGAATCGAGAGGGGATTTTGGCTTTGGTCCTAACTGTAGAAAGGTTTGACCAAAAGAGGAATAAGAGTAGGGTACAAATAACAATGCATTTGTTGATTTGTACGAAATACTCAGTGAACAATTTTGATTTTAAACATAAGAATTCAACCGACCGATGACCTTTGGTTGATCTGGACGGTGGGGGTTTCATGGCGTGGGATTACAAGTCGTCGAGACTCCCATTTCATAATTGTGTTACAAGGTTTCGTGAGGAAAGATTAACTGTCATTAAATCTCATCTCAACGATATTAGTAAAAACATCTTATTCATATGATCATCATTTTTTTTTTTTTTTTGATAATCAACTGATAATGGATTATCCCGAAGTATCCTGCATAGGACTCTCTAGGAACTTTCCGTATTACATAGGTTATCCTGAACGTATTATGGGTAATACTTTTTCAGGAACTTCCCATTTATTGGCATCATCAACTTATTACCGTCTTGAGTAACCAGACGGTATGCACCATTTGAATAGACTGTTTCTATTACAAACGGTCCTTCCCATTTGGGTTCAAATTTTCCTTTCTTCTTAGAGTTGAGGATCATAGGTCTTCTGACGGCAAGAACTAGATCTCCTTCTTTAAAACTTCGTCGTCGGACCCTTTTATCAAAATTCCGAGAAATTCTGGCCTGATAAAACTCGATCTGTTGTTGAGCTTCCAAGCGCTTCTCATCTAACATCTCTAACTCCTCAAGACGTTTCTGATGATGTTCTTCCGTCGTCATTCCCGTTGCAAGGGCGATACGGAGAGAAGGAATCTGTATTTCCAATGGGAGAACAGCTTCACATCCATATGTTAAGGCATATGGAGTTGCTCCGGTAGGTGTACGGACAGTTGTGCGATAAGCCCATAAAGCTTCGCCAAGTTTGTCGTCCCAATCTCGTTTATTGGTTTTCACCAACTTGGCCAAGATTTTGATGATGGTCTTGTTAAAAGCTTCGGCCAATCCGTTAGCTGTGGGATTATAAGCGGTTGATGAAACATCCTTAATCCCGAATTTGCCGCAAAACTTGATGAATGCGTTACTGACGAATTGAGGACCATTATCATGTACTATTCGTCTTGGAACACCGTACCGATATATAACATGGTGTTTAATAAACTTAACGACCTCACTCGTCTTCACTTCTCTAAGTGGAACTGCTTCTGCCCATTTTGAGAAATAGTCGGTGATTGCCAAAATGAAACGGTCCCCTTTAACCGATGGTGGGAAAATAGGACCTACGATATCCATGCCCCAAGTTTCGAATGGCCACGACGTCGCCGATGGGTGTAAATACTCGGGAGGTTGATGCATATAATTTGCATGTAACTGACATACTTCACATCGTCGTGCGTAGTCAACTGCATCCTTTACCATAGTTGGCCAATAATACCCAATTCTTCTAAGTCGGTCACAAAGTTTAGGACCGGGCTGATGCGCACCGCATATTCCGTTATGCGCCTCTTTGAGTGCTTGTTCTGCTTCTTTTCCGGATAAGCAACGGAGTAGAAGACCGTCGTACGATCGTCGATACAACATTTGTGCTATGGCGTTGTAATAAAATCTCGGTGCTCTTCGCCGAATCGATTCCCTTTCTTTTACATCTTCAGGCAATATACCATGTAGGACGTAGTCGATAATGGGAAAGCGCCAATCTCGAACTTCGGGTTCAACTGCTGTTGAGTATACTTCTTTAACATCCGAGTCGTAGATTGGAACGATAAGCTGGTGAGTCTTCACTGTAATCAATTGTTCTGTTTTGGGAGGTTGAGCCAATGATACCGACAATGCCGCCAATGCGTCTGCATACGCGTTTTGGAGGCGTGGAACGTACTCAATGAAAAATCCTTCAAATGAGTTTGCCATCTCAATAGCCACCTGATGGTATGGAATCAGGTCTGGACTTCTGACTTCATACTCTCCTCGTATTTGATTCACTACCAGTTGAGAATCCCCAAAAGCTTCAAGGTATTCGACCCCCAGCTCTTTGGCAAAATTGAGTCCAATTATTAACGCGTTGTACTCGGCCACATTATTAGAACATGGTCCGGTCAACGAGTATGCTCTAGGCAAGACATGCTTTTCCGGGGACACTAAAACGACCCCCACTCCTGAGGAGATTTTAGAACATCCGGGTGCGCTTGCCACATTGGTTGCGCGAGAAGCCCCATCGAAGTATAACTGCCACACTTGTTGATGTGAGGTAGTATTAACTTCGTGAGTTTCATCTGGCAGATCGTCATACAATTCGACTATATCCTTTGTAGGATTTTCCGCCAGAAGATCGCAAATAGCTCGTCCTTTAACCGATTTTTGTTGCTTAAAGTACAAGTCATATTGCGATAAAAGTAGAGCCCATCTGGCTAAACGCCAATTCATAGAAGCCGGCTGGGTCATGAATACGCGGACCGGATTGATGTTGGAGATGACATAAATCGTCTGCCCCACTAAATAGTGTCGCATTTTCTGGACGGCAAATACCAATGCAAGGCATTCCTTCTCGATCATTGGGTAGCGAGATTCAGCTCCTACCAATGTGCGACTCAAGTAATATACTGCTTGCTCGTGACCGTTATCGTCGTCTTGTGCAAGTAATGCACTTAACGAATGGTTCGTCGCTTTGACATAAATCAAAAACGGTCTGCCCGATTTCGGTGCAACGAGAATAGGTGGGTTCGCTAGATATGTTTTAATATCTTCGAACGCCTTCTGACATGCTTCATCCCAAATGAACGACACGCCTTTCTTTGCGAGTTTAGAGAATGGTTGACATTTTCCGGACAGATTTGATATAAACCGACGGATATATGCCAATCGACCCTGCAATCCTCTGAGTTCTTTAAGATTTCTCGGGGGTTGCAGCTCATTTATCGCCTTCACTTTGTCAGGATCAATATGAATACCTTTTGTGGTGACGACGAATCCGAGAAATTTACCGCTCGACATTCCTAGGAAGGATTTAGTCGGGTTCATCTTTAGCTGATGAGTTCTCATCAGATCAAACATCGTCTTCAGATCATTAATGTGGTCTTTTTTATCACGACTCTTAACGACCAAATCATCAACATAGCATTCAACGGTCTTCCGCAGATGTTCTTGAAAGATTTGCGTCATGGCTCGTTGGTACGTGGCGCCAGCATTTTTTAAACCAAAAGGCATAACCGTATAGCAAAAGACCCCCATGGGTGTTCTGAATGCTGTATGCTTTTCATCGTCTGGGTGCATCTTGATTTGATTATATCCCGAGAAACCATCCATAAATGACATTCTCTCGAATCCGCAAGTATTGTCAATAATGACGTCCGTAATTGGTAGTAGGAAGTCATCTTTAGGACAGGCGGCATTCAGATCTCTGAAATCAATACAGATTCTGATCTTTCCGGTCTTTTTAAGAACTGGAACAATGTTAGCTAGCCATTCAGGATGTTGTTCTTCTCTGATAAAACCTGAGTCGATCAACTTCTTGACTTCAGCTTCTATCGCTTCCATAATTTGCGGACGAAACCGTCTTTGTTGTTGTTTGACAGGTTTGACATCCGATTTTATGTTGAGGGCGTGCATTGCTACGTTCGGATCGAGTCCCGGCATATCTTCGTAATTCCAAGCAAAGACGTCGATATACTCTCTAATGAGGGCGATTAACTCTTCTTTCTCGTCTGGTGGAAGGTCACCACTGATAAATATAGGTTTCGGATTAGTTTCGTCACCCATATTAATTTGGACCACTTTATCCTCAGTAGGAGGTTCTCTTTGTTCAAATCGGTCGCCATATTGGATATTCATGTAATGTGTCCATGGGTCTTCCCAAATAGGTAATTGATCGTCCTCTTCAGTTGTAGAAGGATCGACTGTCGCCATGTTCGACATTAGGGCTTTGAATCTCTCTCCGATGCTTGTGTCAGAGTCCCACATTGAAGTGTCGGATGAATGCCCGCTTCCATTTATCAATTGGCTAATGATCTGTTGGCAATCTTCGTCATCAGATGACGAATTATAACCTAGACCTCTATTATGACTATAATAATTATCCGGTTTTCCTTTTGGTACATAAGTAGAACGGGGTGGAACCCTAACTCCTTGATCAAAATGAAGACCTTCACCAAGCGAGAGATCATAGCCTTGTCTCTCCATGTAATCATTAGCTTGCCAACTATACCGAGAGAAATGCCATCCAGGCTTTTCATCATCTGAATTGCTATCCAAGAAAAGATTAGGAGTTGGGGATGGATTCCCTTTCCCAAAGATTATTTCCTTCTCACCCCCTGTCTTTGCAGGTAGGATCACCGTTGTCCCAGCTGAATTTTGCAGATATTTCGTCGCCGTGCAGGACGAACGAATTGGCATGTGTAGATTAGGATTATCATACAATTCCTGCATTACGTCATTAAGACAAGGCGAATACTCTAAATCATTTTTTATTATTTCATCGGCAAGTTGCCAGTTACAACTTTCGTCCGACGATTCATCACCGTCCAGATCGATTACAAGAGGTTCAATGTCATTTAATACAAGACCTTCACTATAATCGAGCCCGGCTTCGGTATCAGCTTCATCTCCGCTGTCCGTGCCATGGGCCGATGGTTCAGTTTCGGACTCAGCACCATATAGAAGGGAGTCGGTAAAATAGTTTTCTAATCCCTTGAATGGTTGCTTATCCGCGACCACCGTCTTAACCTCCTCATTAGCGTCGACATATTTCAAACACTGATGGAGGGTGGAGGGAACTATAAGATTACCGTGGATCCATGGACGACCCAACAGTAAATTATAGGAAGTTTCTGCATCAATCACATAGCATGTGACCTCAGACTTCAAATCTCCGAGTTGACACTTCACCCGGATTTTTCCTAACGGTCTTGATCCGCTAGTGTTAAATCCATAAATGACAGTTCCCGTTGAGGCTAACTTGCTGGCGGGAATCCCGAGGTGGTACATCAACCGGAGTGGCATGATGCTAACAGCGGAACCCGGATCGACCTGAATCCGGTTGACCGTGCTCGAACCGATATATCCTGTGAAATATAACGGCCTATCATGCTTTGAATTCCTGACTTGCATATCTTCTTTTGTGAAAGCGATGCAAGGGAATTTGGTGGCTGCCAGATTACAATGCTGCATTGACGACTCTGGCTCTTCAGGAGTTGGTTTGATCTGAGTGAGGAATACTTCAGAATCAGCCAAGGCTTCTTGCAATGCTATCCTGGTTTCTTTCGAAAGGCGCAATAACTCGTACAGTGTGATCCTTGCTGGGATATTGGCTAACTGAGTCATTACGTCGAACCGATATGGAGCATTTGAACTTTCCGGTTTGTCTCGTCCAATTGGTTTATTGAAACGAGACTGCTTCGGAACTTGAATTTCTTTGGACTGAGGTTCCTTTTCCTTCTGCTTAACAACTCTCTGAGGTCTCTCGGTTGCTACAGGTGGGGTCGTATCCACCCCCAGTTCTGCCAGAGTTTTACCATTAGGATTAGGAGCTTCAGGATACTGGTAATGGTATTCATTTCCACCCCTCGTCGCGAAAACTTCTTGCTCTTCATCCGAGAGTGGTAAAGCTGCTATCTCCTCATCGTTCTTCTCAGGAATCGCCGAGGCTCCGTAACAGGACTTCTTTTTTTCCTTGCCTTTCGATTTCTTCTTCGATGTGGATGCCGTCCACTGTTCGTCTTCAAGCAAATCCGGATGAACCCAAAGGATTTCGCCATTAGGGGCTGTATGTGATACTAACCCTTTTTGGCGCTGTCCATGAGGATCATCATTGATAGTTTGCATCTTTACCTCTGGCACTGGTTCGGCTTGGAACCAGGACAAAGGAACCGACCCAAAGCTAATGGAGATCGCGTTTGCGCCCACCTTCTTCTCTTTTGGCTTCGGTGTCACAATACCAACATCAATTAAGGTTTGTATTTTGTCCTTCAAGACATAACACGCCTTAGTGGGATGGTGGACCCTTCTGTGGTACGCACAGTATTTTGGGTCATTAATCTTCGTTGCTTCTTCTTGGTTTGTGACTGGTGGAAGCTTAATCTTGTTATTCTCTAGCAGGTACTTGAATATAACTGGAACTTCATCGTCTTTGAATGAGTATTCCTTTGGGAATCTAGGCTCAGAGGGTTTAAATTGCTTCTGAGGCTGTTGATTCTGATTCGGCGCCAGTTGGAACGAAGACTGTTGCGGTTGTGGCGGCTGCTGTGACGTTTGATGCGCGTCGACAGCGGGTCCCGACCCCCTTCCTCTGCCTCGAGGATTGAAGTTCTGTTTCTGATTTTGATTATTATTTGGTAGCTGACCTCTCTCCAAATTCCTCCTCTTGAGAAACCGTTCAGCTTGCTCACCTCTGACCTTCAACTCCTTCCAGGTCTTAGAGGGTACAACCCCCATTATCTCCAGTACATCCAAAGACAAGTTATTGTGACATGTCTGTAGGATGAATTCTTCGGTGAGTGGATCTCTGCAATTCACCGCTTTGTTCCGGAATCGTTTGACAAATACGTCAACCGATTCTCCATTCTTCTGCTTCTCGTCCAACAACGAACCAATGGAGACTTCGGTGTCGTCGTCGAAAAAGTTGGTAAGAAACAGCCCTTCCATATCTCCCCAGCTATTGATGCTTCCGGGTTTCAGGCGTCGGTACCAATCGAAGGCGGGCCCACGTAGGGTTCCTACGAATGACCGTACCATCAGGGCTTCATTCCCTGATATCGCGCCGAGATGCGACTTGAAATAAATCAAGTGTTGAGTTGGTGAACCACTGCCATTAAAAGGAGTAAAGTTAATCAAATTAAATTTAGGGGGATAAGGAATTAGATCCCACTCCCTTGGATACGGGCACGGAATGCCCGTTTTCTTCACTTCCTGGGCCGTCATTAGAGCATTAACTTTACTCTCGAGGTCCTGCATCTTCTTATCTTCTTCCTCACTCTTCTTCAAAAGAGCTTGAGTAGTTGACTTGACCGGACCGCTCCCAGAATTGTCTTTATCAGGAGGAGGATCGTCGAAGATAGTCTCGTCTTCTTTGTCGTCGCCCTCAGCTATTTGTATAGGTTTGGCATTGCGTTTGCTGGATTCTGCCTTTTGGCTTGATTCTGGTTGATTTTGTTGAACCTGCAAATCCCGTACCTGCTGCATTGTCAACTCCATCTCCAATTTGATTTCAGCTCTGATCTCTTCGCGTTGTTTGGCCAACGCTTCTTGCAGAATTTGAGCTAACATGTCTGGTGTGATGGCGAATGATTCTCTCGCTCGCCCCACACTGGATGCGGTATCGTCTGAAGCGACCGCAGAGCAAGTGTCTGACAATTCGTCTTCCGATGATAAACCTTCGTGCATTCTCTTGTAATTCGGGCGTCGGTTGGCCCTTCGTTGCAACCGCTTCATTCTTTGAGAAAGACCCCGCTCAACTCTTCCTTCTGAAGAGAAATCAGGGTCCGGGTTGACTAACTGTTGCTTTCCTCTGCCGGTCATATTAATAGTGACCTCAGGGAATTCATCTTGTCGCCTTACAGGCTTTCTCTGGTTGAAACGTCTTATTTTGGATTTTGACGCTTCATTTGAAAGTCTTTGGAATACAGAAACTCGTTTTTGAGTTTGTGAGCAATCGCATTCCGTCAACACTGCCTTGATGAGTCTCTCGCATGCGCAATGCGATTCGTCTTCTCGGACATTCCTTTTCTTTGATTTACTGTTCCGATAGTACAGCTCATCACTGCCGTGATTTGAGCAACCTATCTTTGGTTTGGGAACCTTGTTAACATGCACAGTACGATTATTTGTCGTTTCTGAGCGATCCAAGGTTAAGTTTTTAAATACACCCCCTTGCGGGAGTGGAGTCTTCACGGGTCCTAGACGAGAATGAACTGGTACTCTTTCGTTTTGGACTGGATTAGTTCTGACAGGAGGGTGTTTACGACCCCCTGTGTAGGAAACCAACAAGGGTTTGCTTGCTTGACTTGGACTTTCTTCAACTGGTTTTTTGCCTCGATGATCGACCGAGGGACCAAGGCGATCTGCCATGGTGACTTTGAACTTAGACAAATCTGGGCTAACCCAGGGCTTTACTGTTGATGCGGTAGATGGGCCCGGAACAGATGCTTGTGGCGCCTTCGGTATCCAAACTTTGCGATTCTTTGGCGGTTTTTCAGACACCACCTCCTTTTTAGTTCTTTGCGCTTGTTGCCGGAGAGCACGAGCGCGGGTAGCCTTCTCTTTTCGCCTCTGTATCCGTTCCTTCAGGGTTGAACGGGCCTTTTTGACGAGGGTCCATTCCTCCGTCGTAAGTTTTGCAGAAATATGGTTATTTTGCCGCTGAGGCAACTGAGTCATTTTCTGTTTTCTCGACTCTAGGTCCGCATAGTAATGGACCCCGTCGGTTTGTTGCATGGCCTTAGCCAATTGTCGAGCACGGCGCTGACGTTGTCTCTGACGAGCTCTCTTCGTCAGCACCGGTGAGCAATTCATTGACTCCGTAATTGGTGTGGAGCCCCTTGGAGCAGAAGTGTTGCGGACGATTTCCTTAGCAACGATAGGGTGAGAATCTTCATCTGCAGCTTTTATTGTCACTGCAGACTTGAGAGTGTTCCTGGAAGAGGAAGTCCTCCTGCACTTGCGCGGGGAGAGAGATTTTGAAGACGAGGATGATAAGTACTCCTCGAATTTTGCCTGATCGAATTCGTATTCGATCTCCTCGCTGACGATGATCTTTATCGGCTGCGACACGGCGGCTTCGGCAGCGAAGCCGCTGGCTCCCACTGTGGTCGCCAGTTTGTTTTCGTCAAAAGTTGCTTTCATTGATGATTCCATTAACCTTCTTTTGATTACAGAGAATTACAATGAAAAATAAGAAAATTACAACTTTTAAAGAAAATAACACAGAATTCGTTTATCGAATACTGCTTTTGTGGGACTTTGCCTGTGCCGGGAACGCTTTGGTTCGTGGACCACCGAATCTCAGATCGTGAGAGGGGGGCGTATGACTCTTTCTTCGTTATCGAAGTCAGAATTGAAAACGATATCTTATCGATGTAAGATAGTCGTTCTTCTTGAAAACAAGTCTAAGCCTGAATGTCAAGGAATCGCTCCAGGAACTGAAATCTCTCCTCTCTCTACTCTGGAATGCTCTAAAAATGCTCGATCCTCGTCAGAAGTGACCCTAGGGGGGTATTTATAGCTTCAGGGGTCTGTAACTGCAAAAACACAACTCGATAACAAGTCAGTACGGCGCGACAGTGTTTTACTGTCTCGCTGGTCGAGACAGCATTTGCTGTCTCGCCCAGCGCGACAGAACATTTACTGTCGCGCCCAGCGAGACAGTAAAAAGCTGTCGCGCCCAACGAATATTCTTGGCAGTTTTGCTGTAACTGCCTCCCCACGTTTCAAACTCCGTTATTTTGGCAGTTATTCGCTTGATTTTCGCCCACGTTGTTTCCCACGTCCCTTGGCAGTTAATGGACACGTGTAGGGCAGTTATTGGGGTGGTTATTTGTCCATTTCAATGCTGTAGACAGCAAATTTACTGTCTCGCTGGCGAGACAGTAAATACTGTCTCGCTGAGCGAGACAGCAAATGCTGTCTCGACCGGCGCGACAGCAAATGCTGTCTCGACCGGCGCGACAGTAAAAGACTGTCTCGCTGGCGAGACAGTAAAAGACTGTCTCGCTGGCGAGACAGCAAAAATTGTGAGTTTTGGGTTATTTTCCCAGTTTTGAGTGGTTTTCTGCGTTGGGATATCTATTAGCATTTTTTAACGCCTACAATATAGGTATACACTCTCTTATATATGTATAATATATGTGTGTATATATATATATACTCTCTCTCTCTCTTAGTATATATGTATATATCTCTCTTATATATGTATAATATGTGTGTGTGTGTGTGTATACTCTCTCTCTCTTAGTATATATGTATATATAAGTATACTCTCTCTTATA
>BQKN01046912.1:0-17313 GCA_022839385.1 Asparagus kiusianus | reverse complement strand
GTCCGGTCTCCTATTGCATGAAATCCAATGCATTTATTTGAGCAAGTGGTGAAATCCATTTATTGCAGCACATCCGCATGAGGTCCTATTCATTTTCGAAAATTAAGCAATCAAGTCCACATATCCTTTTGCTTTTCAAAATGAACCTCCAGTAGCCGGTCTCCATTTTCCTTGGTGTAATCTTTTTGCTTTGGGCCTTCAAAAAGTCGAAAATTTCACTTTGGCTTCTTGAATCATTTCTTCATTTAATCAATGAGTTTTTGGTTGAGAGATGGGAAGTTGAGATTTATTCTTCATTAATCTGCAATTAAAAGATAAAAACAATTAGTGGTATATTTATTCATATAAAATAGATAACGAGGGTATAAAATTGTAATAAAATGTGACTATCAATCTTGGACCTTTATTTGCTTGGTATGATATCATGAGACTTGGCCCTAGGGGTATGCATGATTAAGCGGCATGATGTGATACATACATGATGGCCATGATTGCATATGTTTGGATATTGAGCGTGTCTCTCTTGACATAAATCAAGAATGTTCTCTATTTTGAAATCAAGAATGTTCTCAGTTTGGGATACATTGGGATCGTGTGTGGAGGCTCATGATTCTCTGCTATCAAAAACTTGATCCAGTATAAAACATTATAAACCAGAAATAGAACCAAGAAAGAGATCAAGCATCCGTATGTATCAAGTCAAGTATACACATATATCAAGTCATGATGACCTGCTTTAGTATTTGATAGGCATGTTTTATTTGCTTTGTAAACCCAGTCGGAGGGAGCACCCACGAGATGAATGTTCTCTATAAATTGAGTTATTTGTGTCTTGTGCATAACATATTATGTATAGCTAAGTAATGAAAATATACACATGGGTTAATTAATGGGAGGGATTTGAACATCTCGAAGATAATATGTAGCCTGGGGTTGTGTTTGAGCACTATTGTCAGATGAGTATGTGCACACAAATCAAATAAAAGCTGATTAGTTAGATGCACACACTATCTTTTTATCACACTTTGGGAGGTAGGTGCACACTCATTATTATCTCTACGTTGATGTTGTTCTGATTATTTGCTTTTATCTATTCTATGTTTTGGATTTGTGAGATGCGTGTTCTATTCATGAAAGCAAGCAAAGTTATATAGTTATATAGCCTTTCTTATGCTTAAACTAATCATGCATTCATGGTGCATGTTACACGTGCACAAACCACTCTTCCATTCTACCACTTGCTAGATAATTTTTTGACCGTCCTGGTATGTACACTAGTGGCGAACTCGGATCTTTCACCCCCGCTTTTAGGCGCATTGGGATCTAGTGATCTTCTATCGATGGAGTTTCTGTCGACCAGATTGCCTATCTGTTTACTTAGTTATTTTTCAGCCTTTTTACAAGACCTTATTGTTTATGTTCATCTTTTTGCTGCTAAGTAGTGACTCTGATGTGCTTAACAGTTATAATAGTTGTTTCAAACTTACAAGGCTATGTGGCCTAGCATATATGTATATGAATTGATAATATTGATATCAGACTCGTGATATCTTTTATGTTATATGTATCTTGCTTCTACTGTGTATTTGTACTGTATACTTGCTTATGCCGTATATCAAGTCCTTATATTTGCTTTGTGTGTGATTTTGTGATTTTGTATAGTATGTGATGAATGAGATATATGAATCAATCATTGTTATAGGCTTAAGTATATATTTTTTGTTGGTATTTGGACCAATTGTATATGCTACCGGTTCGCGAGAAAAATCGTGTCTTTCTTCATTATTGATTCCATTACACACTCTTGTAATAGTTTATCGATTACAAAAATCCGGTCTTTTTATAAGATCCGGTTACAATGAGATCACAAAAAGAAATAAAAATTATAACTTTTCTCTTTTATCGAACAAATCACGAGCTCCTGTTTTTCGGTCGCTCGCTTGCGTGGGTTGTTTGCCTGCGCCGGGGGTTGATCCGTTGACCACCGCGCGATCTAGATCCGATCGGATCTACGCAGTACGACGGGTACTATTTCACCAAGGAAATAATAGCCGGGGGGGATTAATTCACCAAGGAACTAATCGCCCAAATCTCGGGATCAAAGGCCAAGCTTTGATCCGGAGTATGCCTGCGTAGATCTGAGATCCGGTCCTCTCGAACTCTTGCCTTATTTGGCGTTGACGATCGCTGAGCACCAGATCTGGATGAGCAAGTCCTCGAAGTCCCAAAGCTTGAATCTTTTTAAGTTCTGAGCCTCGAATCCAGCAGGGCTTCGCCTCTCCAAATTTTCCAACCTTTGAAAAATGAACCCCCTCTCCTCTATTTATAGCCACCCTGAACTGTGCCCGCGCACACAGGTGGCTCGGTTTTGGCCGAGCCCCTCTAGGTGTTTGGGTTCCGTTGTTCTGTCGTTGTATCCGTTTTGTCCGTGATTCGGTTGTGCGGTTGATTTGGACTCGATTCGTTGACCCGATTCCTGATTTGGCAGTAAATCCACTTCTGAGTTCGAGTCCGAAACTGATCTTGATTCGATCGTGATTTGTCCGAGTCCGCCCTTTGTTGGATGACTCGTTGATTCCCCGAACCATTGGCTTGATTCCGCACACGAATGGATTCGTTGTTTGCGTGCGGTTCGTCAACCTCGTAGCTTCGTTAATCCGCTTCGTCGCGTGTCACTTGGCTTCGATGTTGTAAATTAACGATCGTGTTCGCCTACGTCGCCCGATGGTTGGTTCGACGTCGTCGAGCTGTGTTAAGGGACCTATAGGCAGTTTTATATGCCTACAGATACCCCCTCCAAAGTATTTCAGCCTCATTCTTTTATAGAAGAGTCTGGAATACTTTGGATATAATTCTCCCATCCTTCAATTGGTTATGACGGGATATCTGGAATGGCTTCTATTCTTGATTCCTTCAGTCCTCCATGCTATTCGGTGCTTTGTCGAATGTCCGTGAGGGTTCCGGTGCTGCATTTATTGTCTGACTGTCTGTCGGAATTTTGAATTTGAAGTCGATTCTCGATTTCCTGACTTTTTAGCTCGAGTTGGTTGCTTCAACATGGAATTGACCATCGGTCGTCGGCGTTGAATTATCATTTACAACGCGTTGTCCGGCGTTTGAGCTTCCTTGTGACGCGTTGTCCAGCATCTAAGATTCATTGTGATGCGTTGTCCGACGTCCAGGCTTCATCGCGACACGTTGTCCGGTGTTTGACACAGTTTATCTTCGTACGTCTGCTGGAGTATACACAGTTTAAGCTCTTAAGGTATTGGAGCGTGGCAGATACTTGAGTCACGAGACCAATCTATAGAATTGATGCTTCAATGACTCGTATTTATAGAATTTTTGGTAAATTATCAGCCATCAACGGGTTTGATAAGCCTTTACCGACTACCGTTTGAGTCGGGCTAGCATGCAGATTGTTTAAGTTCGTTCCGCATGTGACATTAAGCTAAAAGAGTTAACCCTTTTAGTGCTACGATATTGAATACGTAGGCTTCGTCTTTCTCCTGTGAAAAGACTAAACAGCAACGTGTATGAGACGTTGACTTAGGATTTTTGGCAAATCCTCAGCCTTTAACGGATTTGACGTGCTTTTACCGATTACCGTTTGAATCGGGCTTACATGCGGATTGTTTTAATCCGTTCCGCATGTGACGTTGTGCTAAAGGAATGAACTCCCTTAGACTTTATGCTATGATGTTGAATACATAGGCTTTACCATTTGTTACGGGAATAGGCTACCCGGCGACGCGTGTTAGGCGTTGACTTTAGGATTTTTGGCTAACCCCCAGCCTTAAACGGATTTGATTAGCCTTTACCGACTACCGTTTGAGTCGGGCTAGCATGCGGATTGTCTAAATCCGTCCCGCATGTAACGTTATGCTAACAGAATGAACTCCCTTAGACTTTGTGCTACGACTTTGAATACCTAGACTTCGCCATTGTTATGGGAATAGGCTACCCAGCAACGTGTATTAGACGTTGACTTATCCCTACTTAGGCTTCAGGATAAAGGTCTCCAGAATCATGTTCTGGTATCTTTTTCTACGGGTAAAGACTAAGCCGGCGGCGCGTGTTAGGCGTCGGCATATCCTTTCTTAGGATTCTGGATAAAATTCCTCATGCGTGTAAGGCATGGATTTTGGTGTTATTAATAACAACCTGCCACAATATTGAATATGTGGGCGGGTGTTCTTTTTAACGGTTAAGAACTAACCGACGGCGCGTGTTAGGCGCAGACTTATCCTTACTTAGGTTTCAGGATAAAATACCCCAGAATCGAACTCTGGTGTCTTTTTCTATGGAGAAAGACTAAACCGGCAACGCGTGTTAGGCACAGACTTATCCCTGCTTAGGATTCGGGATAAACTTCCTAGAATCGAACTCTAGTGTCTTCTTCTACGGAGAAAGACTAAACCGGCAGTGCGTATTAGGCGCAGACTTATCCCTGCTTAGGATTCGGGATAAACTTCCTAGAATCAAACTCTAGTGTCTTTTGCTACGGAGAAAGACTAAACCGGCAGCGCGTGTTAGGCGCAGACTTATCCCTGCTTAGGATTCGGGATAAACTTCCTAGGATGAATCCTAAATTCTTGGAAAAGGATTGGTGTGGGAAGGAAGAATTTTATATTCTATTCCCCGAACAAGGAAGGAAGAATTTTATATTTTATTCCCGGTTGGAAAGGAGACTTGAGGTGGGATCTCCACCCCCAGAATCCGGAAAGGTGAAACTAAGAGTGGGATCTCCACTCCGAGAATCGAAAAGATTCGGATAACCCTAACTGTCGGAAGGTTTGATTACCGAACTAAAGATGAATTTCTCATTTATCGAGAGTGAATTGTGGTTTTGGTCCTAACTGTAGGAAGGTTTGACCAAGCGGGAGTTTGAGATGACCCTAACTGTAGGAAGGTTTGATCACTCGATTTGAAAGTGGACCTCTCGTTCATTGGAGGAATCGAGAGGGGATTTTGGTTGTGGTCCTAACTGTAGGAAGGTTTGACCAAGTGGAAAGTTTAAAACGATCCTAACTGTAAGAAGGTTTGATCGCTCGATTTGTGGGCCTCTCGTTCATTGGAGGAATCGAGAGGGGATTTTGGTTGTGGTCCTAAAGTTTGACCAGGTAAACGGTGGGTTTAGTGCTTATCATTTTATTTGTAATGATCGGGTTATCCCTAAGAAAATTATATGTAACATTCCTTCGGGAACTTCCCGTTACATGAATTATTCACCCCCACCTTTCCTTGCGAAACTGGGTTTATCATTGTATCGGTTGCATGATCGGGTTATCCTTAAGAATGCCACACATGGCACTCTCCAGGAACTTCCCGTGGAAGAAAGGAAATAGTTTAGACTCATATACGTATTGGAGTATCAGGGAGCAGTTTAACCTCTTATACCGGTCGGAGGATTGAGAAGCGGTTTATACTCATATACTCTTCGGAGTGTAGGAAGTAGTTTATACTCTTATACCGGTCGGAGTGTTGCCGTTCTCAACTGGCTTACTCTAGCGTTATGACGCCGGCTTCAACCAAGGTCTGGATACTATTCTTTAAAGTAAAGCAGGCCTTGGTGGGATGAAGGATCCTCCTGTGGTATGCGCAGTACTTCGGATCCGTAGTATTGTCAGCTTCCTCCTGATTCGTGATCAGTGGCATCTTGATCTTGTTATTTTTAAGGAGTGATTCGAAGATGGCTGGAACATCTTCGTCTTTGAAGGAGTACTCTTTTTGAGGCCTCTGATCCAAAGTCTTCTGCTGTCTCCGGGATTGCTGTTGCGACGTTTGATTAGCATCAATAGCCGCTGTAGGTGTCTTGCCCTTACCACGGGAGGCGAAGTGTGAGTTCGGAGGATTAATCGTCGATTGACTCCTCTCGGCCTTCTTCCTTTGGAGGAAGCGTTCGGCTTGTTCACCGCGCACCTTCAAGTCTTTCCAAGTGTTGGACGGTGCTGTCCCCATTGCTTCCAACACATCCAATGCGAGGTTGTTGTGGCAAGTCTGGAGAATAAACTCCTCGGTGATCGGGTCCCTGTTCGCGGGAAAAATTATGTCTTTCTTCATTGATGTCATTGCTATCTCAGTTAACAACTTTATGCGTTACAAAGATCCGGTCTTTTTATAAGATCCGGTTACAATGAAAATCAAAATAAAAGAAAAGAAAGATTACAACTTTTTCTCTTGTTTGTCGAACAAATCACGAGCTCCTGTTTTGCGGTCGCTCGCTTGCGTGGGTTGTTTGCCTGCGCCGGGGTTTATCCGTGGACCACCGCGAGACTAGATCCGGTCGGATCTACGCAGTACGACGGGTATTATTTCACCAAGGAAATAATAGCCGGAGGGATTATTTCACCAAGGAAACAATCGCTCGAATCTCGGGATCAAAGACCAAGCTTTGATCCGGAGGAAAACTACGTAGATGTGAGATCCGATCCTCTTAGTGAAGGAGTTGTTATCTGACGACGATCCTGACAAGGTCGTCATCTGCATAGAAGTTTGCTCCTTCTTCTCCTTTGTGAATGCTATGATCGGCAAGCTCTTCCACGGCGGACTTTCACTTCACCAGTTTAAACCTCTCCTTAATTCCAGAATCAACTTGATAAAGGAAGCAGGATATCCAGACTTGGCGAAGGCTATAGTTGACGATCTTGACTGCTTAGAGCATGAGCTCCAAATGTTTCGTGAGCTTCGAGATACCGGTGTCTCTTCCTTCATTGCTGCTGAGCTGGAGACCCATTTACAGTCAGTACGAGAGACTCAGATTCTTGCTGATTTTGAGACTCAGGTGCAGCGAGGCCGAGTGGACCGAGTTGAGACTAGCCTTGCCACCAGGTTATCTTCCCTTGCCGAGCTTGACTCTTCCATCACCTCTTGTGAGACCCAGATAGACCAGCTCAAAAGAGAACTCCGCGAGAAAGAGGAGACCTTGGGTATTCTCCAGATGACGAGAGGACATGATCAGCAGACCTGCACGGCTTTGTCTAGTGAGTTGAAGTCCTTGAAGCAGAAGCTGGTCGAGACAGAGGAGACTGCTGCGAAGACTTCGACCGCCACTGAGGAGTCCATTAGAGCTGAGCTTAGCCAAGCTTATGATGATAAGCTGTCTAAGTTCAGTCAGCAGATTTTTAGCCACGGGCTTGATGTGTGATTTTGTTTGCTGAGTGTTTTAACTCTTGACTCTTTTAGTGAATTTCCTTTTTATCTTTATTATGATTCGTCATTCCGTTTGAAATGATTGACCACAATACTCATAGGATTTTTGGCAAACCCTCAGCCATCAACGGATTTGATAAGCCTTTACCGACTACCGTTTGAGTCGGGCTAGCATGCGAATTGTTTAAATCCGCTCGCATGTAACGTTGCGCTCAGAGATTGAATTCTCTGAGACTTCGTGCTATGATGTCGAATACATAGACTTCACCATTGTTACGGGAATAGGCTACCCGGCAACATGTATTAGATGTTGACTTTAGGATTTTTGGCTAACCCCCAGCCTTCGCCTTTACCGACTACCGTTTGAGTCGGGCTAGCGTGCGGATTGTCTAAATCCGTTCCACACGTGACGTTAAGCTAAAAGAGTTAACTCTTTTAGTGCTACGACATTGAATACGTAGACTTTGTCTTTCTCTTGTGAAAAGACTAAACAGCAACGTGTATGAGACGTTGACTTAGGATTTTTGGCAAATCCTCAGCCTTCAACGGATTTGATGTGCTCTTACCGACTACCGTTTGAGTCGGGCTTACATGCGGATTGTTTTAATCCGTTTCGCATGTGACGTTGCGCTAAAGGAATGAACTCCCTTAGACTTCGTGCTACAACTTCGAATATGTAGACTTCACCATTGTTATGGGAATAGGCTACCCAGCAACGTGTATTAGACGTTGGCTTATCCCTATTTAGGCTTTGGGAGAAAGGACCCCAGAGTCAGACTCTGGTATTTTTTTCTACGGATAAAGACCAAACCGATGACGCGTGTTAGGCGTCGACATATCCTTTCTTAGGATTCAGGATAAAATTCCCCATGCGTGTGAGGCATGAATTTCGGTGTTATTAATAACAACCTGCCACAATGTTGAATATGTGGACGAGTGTTCTTTCCAACGGCTAAGAACTAACCGGCCGCGCGTGTTAAGCGTGGACTTATCCTTGCTTAGGTTTCAAGATAAAATACCCCAGAATCGAACTCTGGTGTCTTTTTCAATCGGAAAAAGACTAAACCGACAGCGCGTGTTAGGCGCAGACTTATCCCTGCTTAGGATTCGGGATAAACTTCCTAGGATGAATCCTAATTTTATAAGTTTTGGAAAAGGAGTTGGTGTAGGAAGGAAGAATTTTATATTCTATTCCCTGAACAAGGAAGGAAGAATTTTATATTCTATTCCTTGTTTCTGGAAAGGAAGAATTTTATATTCTATTTCCAGTGCAAGAAGGAAACTAGAAGTGGGATCTCCACTCCGAGAATCCAGAAGATTTAGATAAGCTTACCTTTTATAGGATTGGTTATCTGATCGAAAGAAGAGTTCTTCGTTTATCGAAGCGAAATTTCAGCTTCGGTTATAACCATAAAAGGGTTGAACCAAAGAGAAAAGAAAGAGAGTTCTTTCGTTTATCGAAAGGGGGCTCCGAATTGAGAGTGGACCTTTTTGGTGGACTCACTGTCAATTGAAATTAATCAATGAGGGATTTTGGTGGTGTGAACTTGGGTTATCCTTTGGAATATTAAGTGTAATATTCTTTAAGGAACTTCCTGATAAATGGGTTGTCTTGAACGTACTAGGGATAGTACTTTTTCAAAAACTTTCCATTTATTGGCATTAATTGCCTGATGCCCTCTAAAGAAATTAAGCGGTAAGCGCCATTTGAATAGACTGTGTCTATTACAAATGGTCCTTCCCACTTAGGTTCGAATTTACCTTTCTTCTTAGAGGTGAGGATTATTGGTCGGCGAGCAGCGAGGACCAGATCTCCTTCCTTGAAGCTTCTTTGGCGAACCCTTTTGTCAAAAGCCCTGGATATCCTAGCCAGGTAGAACTCGATGTGTTGTTGAGCTTCCAAGCGCTTTTCGTCCAGCCTTTCGAGTTCCTCGAGACGCTTTTGATGCTGCTCTTCGGTCGTCATCTCCGTTGCGAGAGCGATCCGAAGGGAAGGAATTTGAATCTCCAACGGTAGCACAGCTTCACATCCATACACCAGAGAATATGGAGTGGCTCTTGTAGGAGTGCGTATTGTGGTGCGATAAGCCCAGAGCGCTTTGCCGAGTTTATCGTCCCAATCTCGCTTATTGGTCTTCACAAGCTTTGACAGGATCTTGATGATCGTCTTGTTGAAAGCCTCAGCTAATCCGTTCGCAGCGGGATAATAAGCCGTTGACGAAACATCTTGAATCTTGAACTTGTCACAGAACCTGATGAAGGCGTTGCTTATGAATTACGGACCGTTGTCATGAATGATCCGCCTCGGCACGCCGTGTCGGTATATAACATAATGCTTGATGAAGTTGATGACGTTGTTCGTCTTCACTTCTTTAAGCGGAATGACTTCAGCCCACTTTGAAAAGTAATCGGTGATTGCGAGAATAAATCGACCACCTTTGATTGAAGGTGGGAAGATGGGACCGACGATATCCATACCCCATGTCTCGAATGGCCAAGACGTGGTTGATGTGTGTAATCGCTCCGGTGGTTGGTGCATATAATTCGCATGCACTTGGCAAGCGTGACATTCTCGGGCGTACTCGATCGCGTCACGAACCATTGTTGGCCAGAAATATCCCATTCTTCTGATTCGATCATACAGCTTGGGACCAGGCTGATGCGCACCGCATTCCCCTTCATGTGCTTCCTTAAGAACTTCTTTTGCTTCTTCGTTCGAAAGGCATCGGAGAAGCAAATCATCATACCCCCGGCGATATAGCGTACGGGTCTCGGTATTGTAAAAGAACCGTGGTGCTCTTCGGCGAATAGATTCTTTTTCCTTTACATCCTCCGGCAAAATACCGTATTGGACATAATCGATGATGGGAAAACGCCAATCTCGGGACTCGGACCCGATTTGGGTTGAGTTCACCTCTTTGGCATTTACGTTTCTATCTTCCTCCTCTTCGATATCCATATCGTATATGGGTACGCAGAGTTGGTGTGATCTTACTGTGACTAGCAGTTCAGTTTCGGGCGGTTGCGCAAGTGATACTGCTAGTGCTGCCAGTGCATCCGCATAAGCGTTCTGGAGACGTGGGATGTATTCGATGTAGAATTCTTCAAAAGAATCTGCCATTCTGACGGCCTCCTGGTGGTACGGAATCAGATCTGGGTTCCTGACTTCATACTCTCCACGAACTTGGTTGACTATCAATTGAGAGTCCCCAAAAGCTTCGAGATACTCGACCCCCAGCTCTTTGGCGAAACTGAGTCCAATGATGAGCGCGTTGTACTCGGCTACGTTATTGGAACATGGATTCGTCAGTGAATAAGCTCGGGGCATCACGTGCTTCCCTGGGGAAACTAAGACCACTCCAACTCCGGAGGTGACTTTAGGACATCCAGGGGTTACTGCCTTATTAACTGCTCTCGAAGCACCATCGAAGTATAACTGCCATACTTGTTGGTGTTATGTGGTATTAACCTCGTGGGTTTCATCTGGTAAATCATCATATACCTCAACTGTGTCTGTTGTCGGACTTGCCGCCAAAAGATCACAAATCGCTTGTCCTTTGACTGACTTCTGCTGTTTGAAGTGCAAATCATACTGGGACAAGAGGAGGGCCCACTTTGCCAACCGCCAGTTCATCGAACCTGGTTGAGTCATGAATACCCGTACCGGATTAACATTAGCGATGATGTAAATCGTCTGGCCAACTAAGTAATGTCGCATCTTCTGTACCGCAAACACCAATGCGAGACATTCTTTCTCGATCATCGGGTATCGAGACTCGGCGCCTATCAAGGTCCGACTTAGATAATAGACTGCCTGTTCGTGACCATTATCATCGTCTTGTGCTAATAAAGTACTTATCGAATGGTTCATCGCCTTGATGTAAATCAAGAACGGTTTACCTGATTTTGGTGCAACAAGAACAGGGGGATTCATCAGATATGCCTTGATGTCTTCGAATGCTTTTTGGCAGGCGTCGTCCCAAATAAAAGACACGCCCTTCTTGTTTAGCTTAGAAAATGGTTGGCACTTCCCAGATAGATTTGAGATGAACCTCCGGATATAAGCTAAACGCCCTTGCAATCCTCTGAGTTCTCTTAGATTCTTCGGGGGTTGCAATTCATTTATCGCTTTTACCTTGTCTGGGTCAATGTGTATACCCTTAGTGATGACGACGAATCCAAGGAATTTTCCGCTGGACATTCCGAGGAAGGATTTTGTGGGATTCATCTTCAACTGATGACTCCGCATGAGATCAAACATCGTTCTCAGGTCTTTGATGTGATCTTCTTTGTTGCGGCTTTTTACCACCAAATCATCAACGTAGCATTCAACCGTTTTCCTGAGGTGTTTCTGGAAAATTTTAGTCATCGCTCGTTGGTATGTGGCACCCGCATTCTTCAGACCGAAAGGCATCACCGTATAGCAGAAGATACCGAGGGGCGTTCTGAATGCTGTATGTTTCTCATCGTCTGGGTGCATCTTGATTTGATTATACCCCGAAAAGCCATCCATGAAAGACATTCTTTCGAATCCGCATGTATTGTCGATAATAACATCCGTGATTGGGAGAGGGAAATCGTCTTTCGGACACGCTTCATTCAGATTCCTGAAGTCGATGCAAATCCTGATCTTGCCATTTTTCTTCATGACGGGAACGATGTTGGCTAACCAGTCTGGATGTTGTTCCTCTCGGATGAATCCTGAGTCGATCAACTTCTTAACCTCAGCCTCGATGGCTTCCATGATCTGCGGACAAAACTGTCTTTGCTGTTGCTTGACAGGTTTGGCATCCGGCGAAGACATCAATGTACTCTCTGATCAAGGCAATTAACTCTTCCTTCTCATCTGAGGGGAGACTACCACTGATGAATATGGGCTTTGGATTGGCTTCATCGCCCATATTAATTTGAACTACTTCGTCTTCGGTAGGTGGCTCTCTTTGTTCGAACCTATCACCATATTGCATGTTCAGGTGATGAACCCATGGGTCCTCCCACTTTTGCATTTGATCGTCGTCCTCCATCGTAGATGGATCAGCTGTAGTCATGTTCGACATTAAGGTCTTGAACATTTCTCCCAAACTTGTGTCGGAATCCTCAGCTGAAGAATCTGGCAAATACCCATCTTTGGCTTTGTTGGCGATTTGATCTATGATTTGCCAACCACATTCGTCGTCTGATGAGACATAGCCTAGGCCTCTCTTGTGATGGTAATAATTATCTGGTTTCCCCTTTGGTACATACGCCGCTTTGACTGGGACACGAGAACCTCGATCGAAGTATAAACCCTCTCCGAGTGTGAAGTCGTACCCTTGTTTTTCCATGAGCACACGCGCTTCCGGACTATACTTAGATAAGTGCAGACCAGATTTGTCGTCATTTTCATCTTCTCTTAGGAAATGATCTGGCACCAGAAGATTTTCTCCTTTACCGTATATCACTGCCTTTTGTCCCCCTATTTTGGCAGGGATAATCTGAGTTGTTCCGAAGGAATGCTGGAGGCGTTTCTTCGTTACATAAGATGATCGGAGCGGCATACATAAATTAGGATTATCGTACAATCCCTTTATCGCATCATCAAGAGATAAGGAATACTCTAAATCATGATTTATTTCAATATCGGCAAGTTGCCAGTTACAACCGCCATCTGACGACTGTTCGTCGTCGAGATTGATTACAAAGGGTACAATGTCATTTAGAACAAAACCACCATTGTAATCGAATCCGGCCTCGGAATCAGCTTCTTCTCCGCTGTCCGTGCCCTGGATCGATGGTTCCGTATCGGATTCATTACCATAAAGGAGAGAATCTGTAAAGTAATTCTCATACCCTTTAAATGGTTGCTTATCCGCGACCACCGTCCTGACCCTTCCATCAGTGTCGACATATTTCAGACACTGATGTAAGGTGGAGGGAACTATAACATTACTATGGATCCAAGGCCGACCCAATAGTAAGTTATAGGATGTCTCAGCATCAATCACGTAGCACGTGACCTCCGTTTTCAGATCGCCCATCTGGCACTTTATCCGGATTTTCCCCAGAGGTCTTGACCCGCTGGTGTTGAATCCGTAAATGACTGTGCCCGTAGATGCCAACTTGCTGACTGGAATGCCAAGGCTGTGCATTAGGCGAAGTGGCATAATACTCACAGCGGAACCCGGATCCACTTGGATTCGGTTGACCTCGCTGGAGCCAATGTACCCGACGAAGTATAAGGGCCGATCATGATTTGAATTCTTCGTCTGCATGTCCTCTTTGGTGAAGGTGATGCAGGGAAGATTCTTGGCCACCACATTACACTGTTGGGCTAACATTTCCAGTTCTTCGGGAGCTGGTTTGATCCTGGTGAGGAATGCCTCCGAATTGGCCAAGGCTTCTTGCAAGGCTTTTCTAGTTTCCTTGGACAATCGGAGCAACTCGTACAACGTTATCCGCGCTGGAATATTAGCTAGCTGAGCCATGATGTCGAAGGCACGCGGATTTTTTGAACTCTCCGGTTTGTCCTTTCCAATCGGACGACTGAAACGAGACTGCTTCGGATTCTGTACCTCCTCGGGCCTCTTTTCTTTCTGCTTATCTACCAGTTGTCGTCGAGAATCTTCAACCGATTTTGGAATCGTAATCACCCCCAGTTCTGTGAGAGTCTTGCCTGGTCCCCGTTTTGTCACCCCCTGTTCAGCTGTTTGATTTCCAGGAGATGGATATTTGAAGTGATATTCGTTTCCACTCCGGTCGCAAAGACCTCCTGTTCCTCGTCGGAAAGTAGGAAAGCGGGGACTCTTTCGTCATCTTCTCCTGGGATGGCAGAAACTCCGTAACAAGACTTGCCTTTCCCTTTGGACTTCTTCTTAGATGACGATCCGGCCCATTGTTCATCTTCAATCAAGTCGGGGTGCACCCAGAGAATTTCACCGTTTGGGGCTGTGTGAGGCACAAGTCCCTTTTGACGTTGTCCGTGCGGGTCGTCATTCACTGTCTTCATCCCGACTTTGGTAACGCGTTTTGGCTCGAACCAATCTGTAGGTACTGATCCAAAACTAATCGACACCGCATTTGTTCCCACATTCTTGGCCGGTTTCGGAGTTATGACTCCTACATCGATCAACGCTTGGATCTTGTCCTTGAGGTGGTAGCAAGACTTCGTATGGTGGTGGACCGCTCTGTGGTATGCGCAGTACTTCGGGTCCGTCACCTTAGTGGCTCCTTCATGATCCATGATCACTGGCAGCTGGATTTTGTTGTTTTCTAACAAATATTTGAAGATGCCGGGGACTTCATCATCCTTGAAGGAGTAGACTTTGGGAAACCTCGGCTCCGAAGACTTTTGCTTCTGAGACCGTTGCTGCCAATGCGGCTGCGATTGTTGTGGCGCCCACTGCTGCTGCTGTTGCTGAGGTTGCAATTGAAATGTCTGGTTAGCATCAACAGCATTAACATGAGCTTTACCTTTCCCTTTCTGGTTGAAGTTCTGCTTCGGAGGATTAGTAGCCGGTTGGCCTCTCTCCACCTTCTTTCTCCTAAGGAAACGCTCAGCTTGTTCTCCTCGAACCTTCAAATCTTTTCAGGTCTTGGATGGTGCGGTGCCCATTGCTTCCAACACATCCAGCGAAAGGTTGTTGTGGCAGGTCTGGAGGATGAATTCCTCAGTGATTGGGTCCCGGCAATTCATCGCCTTGTTCCGGAACCTTTTGACGAAGGTGTCGACCAACTCCCCGTCTTTTTGCTTCTCATCGAGCAACGATCCGATAGAGATTTCGGTATCATCGTTGAAGAAATTCGCGAGGAACTTGGTCTCCATGTCGTCCCAGCTGTTTATGCTCCCTGGCTTGAGGCGACGATACCAATCGAAGGCGGCTCCGCGAAGAGTGCCAACGAATGACCGCACCATCAGAGGCTCATTACCAGAGATGACTCCCAAGTGCGATTTGAAATAGATCAAATGCTGAGTAGGGGAACCCATCCCATTAAACGGCGTGAAGTTAATTAGACTGAACTTCGCCGGATATGGGATTGATTCCCACTCTCTTGGGTATGGACAAGGAATGCCCATCTTTTTCGTCTCTTGAGCAGAGATCAATGTGTTGATCTTGCTCTCGAGATTTTTAATTTTTAGGCTTTCACCCGTGTCTTCGCTAGCATTTTCATTACCACCCCCTGGGTTGATGGGAGGGTTGTTAGCATTGTGACCCTCATTTGTGTCCTCATCTTTCAGGTTGTTCTGGTTGGGACGACTTGGTTCGCCTTGTTGGTTCCTCAATGCTTGAAGCTGTTGGTCATGCATCTCTCTCATGTTCTGCATAGCCATTTGCATTTCGAACCTAAAGGTCTCCTGTTGTTTGGCCATGGCATCTTCAAGCATCTTGGCCACTTGCTCCGCGCTTATCATAAATGCCTCGCGGGGTTGTCCTTCACTGGACACTGTGTTATCAGACGCTACTGCTAAGCCAGCATCTGATTCTTCATCTCCCGAAGGTACTCTTGTTTGGACTCTACCATACGTCGCGCGAATGATAGCCCCGGATTGTAGACGAGTTACACGTCGGGATATTTCTAGAACCGCCTCGGGGTTATCCTGAGCCGATGTTCCTGTGCTGGTCATATTTGCGGTGACTCTTGAATGCTCACCATCTTCGACCATCTTCCTTCTTCGTTGGAAACGCCTATGCCTTGGTTTTGGCGTTCCATTGCTGAGCCTTTCGAACACAGAGACTCTTTCGGGGACTGTGTTAACACAGTTGCATTCCGACAGTACTGCCCGAATGAGCTTCGAACAAGGACATTGCATTTCAAGCCTTCGAGGACTCCTCTTTCTGGATTTATTCGTACTCCCGGCACGATAGTACAGCTCGTCCGTTTGAAGGTCGGAGCACGCTATCGTGTGTTGGCACGATCTCTCAGGTATAACGTTGTCGTCATCAGATGACAACGTTTCCTTCTGAGGAATAATTGTCTTCTTCGGACCATCCAGAGTCACACGCCTTGAAACTCGCCTTTGTGAGCGTGAATCTTCAGCGGGCTCTTGCACTTCGATGCGCAAAGTTGTGCGCTTGGGTGCCACAATTTTCTCCAAGTGTTGAGGGTTACAGCGACCCCCAGCATGTGGCATTGTTTGGGACTTCTTCATTGGCCCCAAGCGTTCTTGGACTAGAGCTTTACCTCGTTCCTTCGGAAGTGGGCCGAGGCGCTCCAAAACAGACTTTCTCTTCTGGGATGGTCCTGCGGGATCTCCCTGAGCAGTTGCAGAAATTACCGGCTGTTTGGATTGATTTGCCGGGTGTTGAATCTTCGGAGGCTGCGGTTGTCGCTCCTTGGTCTGAACCATTGCTTCAGACTTTGGCCTCCAAACCTTGCGAGTTGGTGGCGGCTTTTAGACCACCTCCTTCTGTAGCTTTCGACGGCTTCTTCAGCTTTGGCCCGTGCTTGCGCCCACAACGCGCGCCGTTTGCGGATGCGCTCCTCCAGCGTCGAGCGATTCCGTTTGACACGGACCCACTCCATTGTTGATGGTTTGGAGGAACCACCCTTCACTTGCGGTTGAGGCTATTTGCCTCGTTTGTTCTTCAGATCCGCATGATAGCGGACCCCGTCAACGGACTCCATGGCCTTGGCGAATTGCTTCGCGAGGCGTTGATGTTGCCTCTGGCGGGCTCTCTTGGAGAGAGTCACCACGCCTTCAATGGCGGATTTGACCTTCTTTGAGGTCGGTAGGGCCTCACTCAACGCAGCTTCGGCGTCGATTGGGGTGAGGTCGTCGTTGGTGGCTTCCACTTCATCGCACCAACAGACTTTTCTCCTGGAAGAGAACTTCTGGAACTTCTTGGACTTGGGGGAGGAGGTAGATCCAGACGAGGACAAGTACTCCTCGTACTTCTGTTGGTCGAATTCATACTCGACCTCCTCCACGACCGAGATCGAGATCCGCGGCTACGACACTCCGATCTCGGCAGCGAGATCGGCGGCTCCCACTGTGGTCGCCAGATTGTTCGCGGGAAAAATCAGATTCTTCTTCATTGACGAACTCATTGCACTCAATGTTAACAACTTTTTGCGTTTACAAAGATCCGGTCTTTGTATAAGAGCCGGTTACAACGAAATTCAAAACAAATAAAGAAAAATTACAACTTTCCTTATTTAACGAACAGATCGCGAGCTCCTGTT
>BQKN01046911.1:0-11122 GCA_022839385.1 Asparagus kiusianus | reverse complement strand
TCGTTCTATTGATGAGAATTGATAAGTTGATTTTGTCAGAGGTGTAAGGTTAGCGTGACATGAAAATATTGCGATCAGGGCGATTTTGAAGACTTATCGTTCTATTGATGAGAATCGATAAGTTGATTTTATCAGAGGTGTAAGGTTAACGTGACATTTGTGGGGATAGAATATTATAGCGTCTCACTGAGGAGAACAGCTAAGTGTTTTATCACCAGGGTGACAAATTGTATCACTTATGATTTGAACAAGATCTCACCGAAAAGAATTGAGTCAATTGGTTATTTGATATTCTGTTGAGGAGAATTGATCAATTAACCAGGATTTGGATAATTTTGGAGATTTATCGTTCTATTGATGAGAATCGATAAATAGGCATTCGCAGAGGAATTGTAGTCATATTGGTAGTGATAATAACTAAATTCAATCTCTGCTAGGGTGATGTCCACCTGAGGTGTAATATTAATCTGATGAGTTGAGGAGATACAGAGTTTTAAACGCACTCTGTTGAAAGAATCCATGAACTTAGAGAATAAGTATCAAAGATGGATTCTCCATTTGGAAGAGCTACAACGCTAAGGTGACTTTTGCGTTTAAGGTATGAAACGCGAGGTTAAGAACCTTCATAACGCTGGTCTGAGCCTAGCGTTTGAACGCGGGTGTGAACTTCGCGTTGAGATTAAAGTCTTAGCTGAATTTATCTAAAAACGTAAAAGATTTACGTTTTAAAATATAAGACGGTTGGGATTCTTTTAGAGTCCCGAACCATCTTAACAGCTTGATAGCTGTTATAAATAGACCTGAGTGGTCACGTTAAGAGTCATTCGACTCTTTCCACTTTCGGCCATTTCCAAGAACGAGAAATCTCGTTTGATTTTGGTGAGATCTCGGACGAACTTCGTCTCCTTCGTTCAAGAGCATTTCTTCCGATCAACTGCATCAATGGCGCCTCGAAGAGTAGGCTCGAGCTCCAAGAAAGTCGTCAGATCGACTTCCGAAACGCCGTCGGCTGAGGACGCCGGCGGTGTTCTTGTTCATGCGGGAACATCGTCGTCGTCTCCGCCATCGCAGGGGCCTCCCTGTCGTGGTGAGTGCTGACCGAAACAACTTGCTTTGGCAAGTTTTCTAAAAACCCTAGATGGGTTCTTGATAACGAGGAAGATGACTCGTTTTAACTCGATGAAAACGCGGGGTTGGGACCCCCTTTGGGTCTCGACCCTCGCGTTCCAATTTTTCAACACGAGGTTCGACTCTCGCGTTTGAGACTTCTGACGCGAGGCTCGACCCTCGCGTTGGAGATTTTGACATGAGACTTTAACCCTTTATGTTTTGGGTTCTATCTTTATGTCGATAGCTCACTTATAGCTGCTAACATCTGCTTTTGATCGTGCAGTGCTTCTACTAAACGTGCCGCTTTCGCAAGAGCATCATTTTGGGTATATTGGCGGGCCTGATGCGAATGAAATTTTCAGCCTTCACAACATAATTCCGCTTTGTACTTTCGCCGACTCGGAAAGAACGGTCATGATTAGGTCCCCTCGATGTTCTACTCTTAGAATTTTGATCACTGACTTAGACATGGAGACCCCTGCTGGTCATGCCCAGTTTCCTAAATCGGCATTCATATTCGGAGATCGAATATCCATCGATGATCACCTCATACATGCAGAAGATTCGAAGCTGTTGCGGAAAGTTGATAATCGCTATTTCTTCCTTCCGAACATGAAGAGGATGTACCCCCTCTCTTACTTTTTAAATGCAAGCCGCCGTCGGAGTCTGACTTTCGACATAGTCAAAGAGAAGGAAAATGTGTCGTTTGGATCTGGTCGGCGAGCTCGTACACAAATCGGGGGACAACTCAAGGGGTTAAGACCTGGTTTGTTCGAGAAGAAGGAGCTGGTTCAGGAGATGCCACGTCCAGCGAACATCTTTATTCGCCAATTCCTTGCAACTCAGGGTGAATTCTCTACCCAAACGTTCAGGTCCCTTGGATGGGTTTGTTCTGGAGAAGGAGGTTGGTGGACCCGTATGGTTGACTTTGTTCTTGAGGAGCTTAAGGAATCACTCGAACAATCGGGTCTCACAATTCCTGTATTAGCTGTCCGATGGGTAGTTGTGCAGAGTTTCCACAATTTCTTCGCTATGTTGGAGAAATATAACCCGGACAGTTGCGCATTTTTCACACCCGCAGGAGAGTTAGGTTTTGCTCTTCATGAGATGCAGGCAGTGTCGGGGTTGCCGCTTGGAAAAACACCCTACGAGGAGTTCATCCCCACTACCGAAGAGCTTTCCCGACTAAGGTCGGCGCACCCAGAAATTTATGCTACTTTCTGGGAGTTGATGTGCCACTTCCACATATGTGCTCAAATCTTTGGGATGCGTGGAGGGGGCATCATGCATACCACGTGGGCGGAATACCTCTTTTAGAATTTAAACCGGAAAGATGTAGCTGTATTTCGTGTTGCAGTTATCTCTCGTAAGGATGCCAAAGCTCGAACTAAGGCTTCCAGTGCTACCTATAGGACAGAGCATGCAGAGGGTGATTTTGAGGCTGGTGTCAAATTTGAAAGTTTCCACCACCAAGCCACAATTCCTATCTCTGACACGGCTCTTCTTGCGGGCTTCTTCATGATTTGGTTGAAGCGGTGCGTGGTACCGTCAAAACCAACTGAGGCTATATTAGCTGAGGTTGTGTACCCAGCTACCTTATTAGCGCATGGAAGACCTGCGAGTCTCCTCACCGCTATGGTCGACTGTATGCAAAATGGCCTGAGAATGTTGACCTCAGAACTTCTCAGTGCTTCCGAAATTACAGCTACCAAGAAGAAAGCCGGGAGAGCTCATCCGCCACGTGTACCTATGCCGTATACATACCTGGTGGCCTGGTTCGTGCTGCACTGCCCCTCACTGATGACGGGAGCGTACGAGGGTGATGATGCTTATACTCCCTTCGTACAGAGATTGGAGTCGGCCACGTGGACTAATTCTTATATAGTCAGGGCTCGACAGCTTCTGTCCCGGGAAGACAATTACCGGGTTCTCTGCTGCGCTCCTAATTTTGATGGAGCTGACGTGAAGGATGCCTGCTTCATGGACTTGCTTTTCGAGGGCTCGTCTTCTTTGGAAGAAGGCACATTCAACTGGCTTCTTATGATCAGGTTGGGCTACCTGGTCTACCGCTTGTGGGAGAAGTGCTTCATTGAGCCTTATGTGCCTTCTCGGTTCGCCAGACAGTTTGGATATGACCAACTCTATGTTGGTAATCCTAACTCGGCGTTAGCTCAGATTGGGAACTTATATGAAGGAGCTCGTGCATGGTATTCTTTTCCGCCGGGGGAACCCATGCACAATTCACTTTACCTAATTTGCCGCCTGGCTGCTCCACTGTTGCTGATTTCCGCAACTGGTATGAAGAAGTTTTCCAAGTCCCGAGGTATGATATTTATACTTCATGTATAAGTGAAATTCGGGCGTTGTATCGTTCGAGGAGCCGTTCTTCCAGCACTCGTTTGCCGGGGGTAGAAGAATATCTATCCTGCGAACAAGAAACAACCGGAGCCGTTGAAGCTCCTAGGAATTTGTCTACCATCGAATCTCCCAAGGAAGAAATTCCTATGGGGATCGAAGAGGAAACAACAATTGCTGACTCTCCCGAAGAAAAGCCAATTCCAGAAGCGCCTGTTCCTGAACCTCGTATTCTGAGATCGGGTAAGAAGGCTCTTTCTGCTGCTGAGCAAGGCGAGTATGACAGGAGGGTGCGTAAACGACTGCCTGTCGTAGCCAAAAATTCGAAGAAGACCAAGTTGATGGGAGATGCGATACGATCAGCACGTGCTGCATCTCCTGAAAACAGAGAGGATATTACGCTTCCAGCCGCTCCTCCAAGTCTAGAAACGACAAGCGGTGGGCCGGAACCGGCTATCTCTGACTCACTGTCAGATATGATCGATAAGGCATTATCTGAGGCGGCGCACACCTCTACTCGCACTGATTATGTGAATTATTTTATTTATCCGACTGCTCCACCTCCAAGCTCAGAAACTTTGAGAGAGCTCATCAAACAACTAGAGCGTTGGATGCAAATGACCGTCGACGCTGTTAGCCTCGGGGGTGTGAGCTTCAAGGTTTTCGAACCTCACTTGCTGGAATGTCTATCCAAGATTAGGAATCAGGGCGATAAGATATGGACCGAGAACTGTCGCGAGAGCATCATTATCTTGGAATATGAACTGGAGTTCCTTTCCATGCTGCAACGCGACGACATAGGGCCAGAAGTGGATCAGACTCTTTCTGAGGCCAAGGCTCTGAAGGCACAACAGCAAGAGGCTCTTCGGAAGAGCTTATCCAAAACAGAACCTCGTCTTGATCACCCGCGTGGGGAACATATCCGGGTATAGGAGGACATGGGCAATCTCGCTGTGGGTCTCCGGGATACCGCAGCAGAACTTGCTCGCGCTGGTGTTGAAATTCCTCAAATAAACGCTCAGCTAGCTGATGGTACGAAAATTTTAAAAGGGTTAGCCGCTTATTGCGACGGGCTCTTCAAATGCTATTGCGACGAAATCGTTGCTGCCGACAAGCTTCGGCGAGAACTTGCAGAAGCAACGCCTAATGAAGAGGAGCTCAAGAGCAAGATTACTGAAGAAATCAGAAAGGCTCGTGAGGAGAATATATCAGCGCTAAAATCTAAGCTCAAGTCTTTTAGACTGATGAGTCCCGATGCTTAGGATTTACGTCATTTTTGGTGGAGGAATAAATTTGTATCATTTTCCTTTCAATTGCTTTCATCTTTGTATTGGAATTAACAATATTGAATGGAAATGATTTCATTTTGGTTTTCATCATCTCTTTTGTTGAAATATGATTTCAAGACAATGAACAGTAATGCAAATGCTGTAAATATAGTGTCAACTCAATATGAAAACGAAATTCTCTTTATTATTACTTGAAATAATTCTAGAAAATTTCAATCGTCAGAGGTGTAGTGTTAACATGACGAAATACAAATAGAATTACACTATAAATTGGCAACCCCCAGCCTGATTTAGCTAGGGTTTAGGGGGCTACATGATTCACGGGAAATATCTTTTTAAGAATTTCCCATTGGTTGGCATCATGAGCCTGTCTCCTTTTTGATTAATAAGGCGATAGGCTCCATTCGAATAAACTGATTCTATTACGAAGGGCCCCTCCCACTTAGGATTGAACTTCCCTTTGGTTTTGTGTGTCATCACCATGGGTCGCCTGTTGGCCAAAACCAAATCGTCTTTCTTGAAGGTCCGTTCCTTAACCTTTTTGTTATAGGCTTTGGAAATACGAGCTTGGTACAACTCAATCTGTTGCTGAGCTTGAAGTCGTTTGTCATCCAAGGCTTCAAGTTCTTGCAGGCGTCGTTGATGTTTCTCTTCTTCTATTAGTCCAGTTGTGATTGCGACTCTCAGAGAAGGGATCTGGATCTCTAATGGTAGCACAGCTTCGCAGCCGTATACCAGAGAGAATGGTGTAGCTCGCGTAGGGGTCCTCACCGTCGTACGGTAAGCCCACAGACATTCACCGAGTCTTTCATCCCAATCGCGCTGACTCTTAGAAACAAACTTTTTGAGAAGCTTCACTATGGTTTTGTTGAAAGCTTCTGCAAGACCATTTGCTGGCGGATAATATGCTGTAGATGCGACACTTTGGATTCTGAATTTGTCACAAAATCTCTGAAACCCAAAGCTGACGAACTGTGTCCCGTTGTCGTAAACTATTCGCCTCGGGACTCCAAAATGGTAGACGACGTGATGCTTGATGAACTTGATCACGTTCGAAGTCTTGACTTCTTTCAACGGGATAGCCTCCGCCCATTTGGAGAAATAGTCGGTTACGGCTAGGATGAACCGGTGTCCCTTGGACGTCGGAGGAGAAATCGGTCCGACGACATCCATGCCCCATTCTTCGAATGGCCAGGATGCAGATGTGGGATGTAAATTCCCAGGTGCTTGATGGATGAAATCCCCATGAATTTGGCACGCGTGACAACGTTTAGCGTAGTCAACCGCGTTTGAAAACATCTTCGGCCAATAATAGCCGATTCGTCGGAGACGATCTCCTAATTTAGCTCCGGGCTGATGAGCTCCGCACATCCCGTCGTGAGCTTCTTTAAGGGCTTCCCTTGCTTCCTTTCGAGAAAAACATCGAAGCAAAACCCCGTCATGGGATTTACGATACAGAGTTTGAGAGACTGCATCGTAATAGAATCGGAGGGCCTTTCGTTTGATGGCGGCCGCTTCCTTAGGGTCATCGGGCAAAATTCCGTATAGGACATAGTCAATATATGGAAATCGCCAATCTCTAGACTCGAATTCTATAGAGGTTGTACAGACTTCTTCCGTCATTGTCTTGTCTGAGCTTTCCTCCTTAGGAATCTTGGAGGAGTATAGTTCACTCCCTGTGACGGGGATCGTCGTTTCGGTACCTGGCGGTAATGCCAGCGAAGTTGCCAATGAAACCAAAGCATCAGCGTAAGCGTTTTGTGCCCGTGGGATGTATTCAATAAAGAATCCCTCGAACTTCTTAGCTTGCTTCAGCACTGCTAAGTAGTACGGGATCAGGTCCTCATGACGTACTTCGTATTCCCCTCGGACTTGATTTACAATGAGCTGAGAGTCACCATAAGCCTCAAGATGCCGAATATTAAGTTCTTCAGCAAGTTGCATCCCTAGTAACAAAGCATTATACTCAGCTATATTGTTGGTGCAAGGTTCGATTAGGGAAGATCCTCTTGGGATTATGTGACCGTTAGGAGAGACGAACACCACTCCTACTCCCGCAGTAATCGCTCCATGAGGGTTTGCTCTAGATGCACCGTCGAAGAATAATTTCCACACTTGTGTAGATTCTTGAATGACGCAAGCTTCGGCAACTTCATCAGGTAATTCTTCATAGAGCTTAGATGTTCCTGGCACCGGGTGATCGGCTAAGAAGTCTGCCAATGCTTGACCCTTGACCGCTTTTTGGGGCATGAATTGCATGTCATATTGTGACAAGAGTATGGCCCACTTTGCGAGCCGGCAGTTTAAAGATGATGGCTTAGTCATTAGAACTCTCAAGGGATTTACTTTTGAGATGACATGAATTGTTTGTCCGACTAGGTAATGTCGCATCTTTTGAACTGCGAATACTAAAGCAAGACATTCTTTCTCGACCGGGTTATACCGATGTTCGGCTCCCATCATGGTCCTGCTTAAATAGTAGATGGCTTGCTCTTGCCCTTGATCGTTATTCTGGGCTAACAAAGCTCCGAGAGAATGATTCATGGCCCTCACATATAACAGGAATGTTTTTCCTGATATAGGGGCCACGAGAACAGGTGGCTGGGTGAGATATTTCTTGATCTCCTCGAACGCTTTTTGACATTCCCCATCCCAAACGAAGGATACCCCTTTCTTCATGAGCTTAGAGAAAGGTTGACAGCGCCCCGAAAGATTGGATATGAATCTCCGGATGTAAGCTAATCTGCCTTGCAACCCTCTGAGTTTTTTTAGATTCTTTGGCGGTGGCATGTCTTCGATAGAACGCACCTTTTCGGGGTCGAGAGAAATTCCCTTGGATGTGATAATAAATCCCAGGAATTTTCCACTTGATACCCCGAGAAATGATTTTGTAGGGTTCATCTTCAGCTGATGTGTTCGCATGATTTCGAACATTGTCCTCAAGTCTGCAAGATGATCATCCTTACATTGACTTTTTACTGCTATATCATCAACGTAGCACTCGATCTTCTTACGCAGATGTTCGTGGAAGATTGTGTTCATTGTACGTTGATAAGTTGCACCTGCATTTTTTAGGCCGAAGGGCATCACTGTGTAGCAATACACCCCCAACGGTGTTCTGAATGCGGTATGCTTCTCGTCGTCTGGGTGCATCTTGATCTGATTGTACCCGGAGAATCTGTCCATGAAAGACATTCTTTCATATCCGCAGGTGTTATCGATCATAACATCCGTGATAGGAAGTGGTAATTCGTTTTTCGGACAAGCTGCGTTAAGGTCGCGGAAGTCGATGCATATCCGGACCTTACCGTTCTTTTTAGGAACTGGAACACTGTTGGCTACCCAGTCTGGGTGTTGTTCTTCCCTGACAAAACCCGAGTCTATAAGCTTTTTCACTTCAGACTCGATTGATTCCATAATTTCCGGACGAAACCTATGTTGTTGTTGTTTAACGGGTTTTGCATCCGGATCGATATTGAGACGATGCGTGGCCACTTTTGGGTCAAGACCGGGCATGTCTTCATAATTCCAAGCAAAGACATCTATATACTCTCGGATGAGAGATACAAGATCTTCTTTCTCAGATGGTGATAAGCTTTCGCTTATGAAAATTGGTTTGGGGTCGTGTTCATCTCCCATGTTAATCTGGACCACTTTGTCCTCAGTAGGTGGTTCGCGTTGTTCAAACCGCATATCCCACAGGATGTTGAGGCGTTTGATCCAAGGATCACTGGTTGATTCAATTAGTTCTTCATCACCCCCTGCGTCTTCATCTGGATGACTAGTCGAAACCATATTCACGGTCAGATTTCTAAAGAAAGGTCCGACACTGACATAGACTCGTATGCAGATGTTCCGGATGAGTGGTCCCGACGCAGATGATTACTTATTTCATTCTCTGAGATAGCGGGAGGTGTGACAAATCCTAAACCCCTTCTAGTCTTTTGGTAGTAATCTGGGGGTTTTCCTTTGGGGGGTTAGGGACATTCGGATTGGTGTTCGCCTTCCCTTCCCGAAGTTTAGACCCTGCTTTTCATCAAAGTCATACCCCATTTGTTTCATTAACCGGAGGGAGTTAGGTTCGTGATAATGGAATTGAGGAACTCCATCATCTTCCTCCGAACTTCCTCGTTTGAGTTGTATGGGTTTGACCTTCCCAAAACAGATCGGCTTCCGCCCTTTCCTTTTAGATGGGACTTTGAAGAAGGCCTTCTGTGCATCCTCTATTTCTTCATCTGAAACGAGGGATGACTCGATTGGCAACGTGAGGGATGCCTCTGTGCACAGTACGTGCCATGGGTTGGTACCTGCATTAGCATTATTCTCTATTTGTTTATTTTTAGAGGGAACACCAGACAAGTACGCCAAAATAAAATCTTCATTAATGCACCACTCGCCCTCACTCGGTACATTATTATTATCACCCTGACCCATTACATCAAAGTTTAATTCCCAAGGACAATCTTCATCAGGATCTGGTTCAATGTCAGCTTCGTTACCGCTGTCTACATCTTCTTTCTCCTGGGATTCCAGGTAGAAAACGGAGTCGGTGTGGAAATTCTCGACTCCTCGGAAGGGGTATTTCTCTGCAATCAGAGTTCGAACTTCCCCCTCGTCGTTGGCATACTTCATAACCTGATGCAGAGTAGATGGGATAATGCGGTTCGCATGTATCCAGGGTCGTCCTAACAAAAGATTGTAGGACGTGTCCGCATCTATGATGTAGCAAGTCACTTCAGACTTAAGGTTTCTGATTTGACACCTGAGTTTGATCTTCCCCAGGGGCCAAGTACTGTTTGCGTTGAACCCGAAGATGGTTGTCTGAGTTGTGTTCAACCGATGTATAGGGATTCCTAAGACCTGCATGACCATGTAAGGCATGATGCTGAGTGCTGAGCCCGGGTCTACTTGGACACGACTGATTTCGGAGGATCCGATATACCCCGTATAGTATAGAGGTCTGTCGTGTTGGTGTTTGACCTGCATATCTTCCTGAGTAAAGGATATGCAAGGTAGACTTCTTGCTGCTTGCAGGCATTGCAGGCAAGTTTGTTCTTCAGAAGCTTCGGGAATTGGAGCGACTTGCGTAATGAAGCTCTCCGTATTCTTCAATGCTTCAATCAGAGCTTCCTTGGTGGTTTTAGATAACCTCAGGAGCTCATATAATGTAATCCTGGCCGGTATGTTGGCTAGCTGCGCCATGACGTTGAATTGGAAAGGAGTGCTCGACTCCCCGGGTTCCTGGTGAAGATTTTTATTGAACCGGAGCTCCTTTTGTTTGCCTTTGTCAACCGGCTTCTTCGGCACAGAACCCCCAGCGTCTTGGGACTGTTCTTCCACCTCTTGGGCATTCTGGCCGTAATCCCTCAAGTAGGCTTTTCCTGACCGAGTGCCAGGGTTGTCTCCTGGATATGCTGCCAGAACAATCCTCTCTTCCTCTGAATCGGTGAGAGGTTTGAGGTGATCATCATTTTCAGCAATGGAGGGGCTAATCATGTTGGAAGACTTAGCCTTGCCTCCTTTCTTTTTGGACGAGGTGTTCGTCCATTGTTGATCTCTTAGCAGGTCAGGGTGGACCCACATGATTTTCCCTTTTGGGGTGGTGAGGGGTACCAACCCCCTGTCCTTCTGACTATGCAAGTCAACATTCTTCAGGTGCATCTCTCCCTTATGAATGCGAACGACGCCATTTGCAGTGGTCACCGGTGGGAAGTCGCCGAATTGGACCGCTATCAAGTTGGTAGACACGGTCTTCTGCTCGGGTTTCAAAGTGAGCACATTAGCATTTACCAAATTCTACAAGATGTCTTTGAAGACATAGCATTTTTTGGTAGGATGCCCAAGGAATCTGTGATAACGGCAATAGTTAGGGTCATCCACTTTCCCTGCTTCATCCGGCTTCCTGATTTCAGGCAACTACAGCTTGTTGTTCTTTCGAAGCAATTGGAATAGGGTATCCACGTGCTCCTCTTTGAATGAATATTGCTTGGGCGCTCTTTGTTGATTTGGCACCTTGCCTTGCTTATTGGGCGGTGGTACTCGCGTGTAGTCGGCTGCTAAAGTCTCTTTTCCCTTAGACCGCTGGGCATTTTGCTGATTGCGTTGCTGCTGCGGCTTGGGTTGTGGCACTTCTTCAGCTTTGACTCGCGCCACTATCTCTTCAGCTTGTTCTCCTTACGACACCAGCTGTCTCCAGGAGCGACACTCCGCTACCCCCATCTGGGCAAGGAGCTGAGTCTGCAGGTTGTGCCTGCAAGTTTCAACCAAGGTTGATTGGGTCATACCTGAGGGGCATCGCAATGCCATGCTATGGAATCTCTTCACGTAAGCCTTGATGGACTCTCCCTTCTTTTGCTTAGTGGCGAGAA